>PVKM010008025.1:0-39783 GCA_004027735.1 Carollia perspicillata | reverse complement strand
ATTTCTTATGTTCTACTTAATTGAGTTTAAATCATAAGGGAATCAACTGGACAAGGGAACTTTACATATTGCAAAGAAAACAGAATTCAGGTGTGTCTGAAGAATGCTGGGCAACTTGCCCATATTCTTTACAATATGTCTTCATTCCAGCCAAACTCACACTTTCTCACATCTGTTTATTTGGTGTCTTTCTGTTCTTGAGAGACTTGTATGCAGAAGCAAGTCACTGGGATGAGGAGGAAGAAGTAAATTTGACTAAGTTGTCATAGTTTAATGGGGTCCAGAATTCCTATTACATTAAGTCATTTTAAACCTTTAAAATACTCTGATTTCATAGATTTTTGATGTAAGTACTTTATTGAAAAAAAAAAAAACACCACAATTCACCATTTCGCATATTCAGGAGTCATGGTCTGAGCCTAACAGCCCCAATGAGTTTCTGTAAATAGAGTCTCACAGCCAGTCCCCTGTATATGCAAGTACAGGAGATAAAACAGCAGGAGGGAAAGTGTACAACTTCCAACTAGAAAGGATTTCTAAAAGCTTATACCTTGAAGTCTGTCCTCGGAGTCCAATCCAGAACTGGATCCAACAACATGCTCCTTTGTTCTTTGTCTGCCTGTGTGTGCCAAGTTTTACATTTAAATCAAAAGCAATTTATAACATGTTGTGGCAAAAAAAATGTGTATATATATATATATATATATATATATATATATATATACACACACACACACACATATATTGACCTGACATTCATAGTTACCTTGCTTCTCAGGTAACTCTTTATTATGTTACAAAGTATTAAAATAAAAAAAAGATTATAATTATGTCCCTGTGAATGAGCAAACAAACAAAAATTTGTGTAAAACCCAGCAAAAGGAATAAATACACTGGAGAGCAGTTAGAAAATTTAGTTTCAGCTGTAAACTGAAAGGAAGAGGAATGGGTCATGGTGTCATGGATTTTATCACATAGTGGTGACATCTACACTAATTTAAAAAATTGTAAATGTGTTTGCAAGTAGGGTCTTTCAAGGCAAAATATTCCTAAGTTTTTTTATTTCTTTTTTTCTTCAAACATAAAATACCTCATATGTTTCACATACATGTAGTAATTAGAAAATATTCAATTAGGAACTATTTATGATTTTTAGAATTCTATGTGATACTTGAAAAGAGAATGTATGTAACATATATGTAAATTATGAAGTGGGATAATAAAATGAATTCCTGAGGATTGACTACCTAACACGAGCTAGTTGTTCCAAGGTAATGCTTTCCCTACCATTTTGGTCCATCCTTGTCTCATGAATCTATCCTCCTCAGAAGTAAGCACATTCCTAGATTTTCTGATTATTTATTATTTTCTGATTATTAACTCTTTGCTAAAAACCTATTATGTGTTCCCCCACTGTGTTTGAGAAAATGGTATATAAAATCTATTTATTTATATAAATAAATAAAGACTTCATTTTTTCTTTCCATCTTATGCCCTACTCTCTAAGGCATCTGTTTTCATCCATTCAGGCTACAATACATTACCATAGACCAGGTAACAACAACAAGCACACATTCCTCATGACTGTTGAGGCTAGGAAGTTGAAGACTGGTGGGGCAGAACCTACCGTTCATTGCAGATGAAAATAAATCTACCAAAACATGATCTGCTTGGGGAGGGGAGGTGGCCGATCTCTCAGAGGAGAAGGGCCTTGAGCCTTTTCCTGATTGGGCTTTTATTTGGTTCAATTTGCACAGGGATACAGGTAAAGCTCATCAATCATTGTCAGGCAGTAAGGATCAAACAATAGATAACATTCAAAGAACTATAAAGGCTTATTCTGAGTCAGGGTCAGTTACCTAAAGGGCCATAAAACTTTGGGAAACAAATTCATTTCATGCTTGGACCCTTATCAGAAAATTGAGGGCATTCTTAGCAAAGCAGTTTTCACAGGATTTTATGCATTCTTTCTTAGGCCTGATCACCCCAGGAAACTGCCTGTTATTGCCCAGGGCTACACTGCCCTCTGGCATTGTTTCAGGTTTAAGTAAGGCAGGAAGTAAGGCAGACAAGAGATTAGGGAACTTCTCGCAGACAGAATGAGGACTCATGCTATGTCAAAGCCGAGGGGTGAGGGTCCATCACCCCCTTTTTCTATAGCCCCCTAAATCCTTCCCTGATGGCCCTTTTGTGACTATGCCTATCTTAGGTTGTCCCTCCCTTGAGGAATCTTATCTATCATTGGCTAACTAGTCATCCACCAGGGGCCAAGCAAGGAAAAGTAAGAGGGGGCAGAGGTGGCACCCCTGCCAGGAAGATAAGCTTTGTCTTCTTAGTGGCTTATGGTCCCAAGGTCCCTTACTCAGCCTTAGCTATGGGGGGATTACAGCTTCTGAAACCAGGCAGGGTGGTTCCCAATAGAAGACCACAGTGTCAGTATGGTCAGATTCTGGTGAAGGCTTTCTCCCTGGTTCTCGGATGGCTGTGCCCTCACATGGCAGAGAAAAAGGAAGCAAGTTCTTTCTTCTCTTTTCTTACAAGGGCACTGTGCCACCACAAGGGCTCCATCCTCACAGTCTAATTACTTCCTAAGTCTTCATCTCCAAGTTCCATCACAGTGGGAATTAGGGTTTTGACATATGGATTTGGGGGAGACACAAAACAGGTGTTGCTTTAGTCTATAACAGCACCTGGACTAAAACATTATTGTAATTAAAAACTGTATAAATGTGCAAACATAATAATGTTGGGATTAAGGATTAGCTTTTGATATTTGCTAATCCTCACAAAAATTATAAACCAGACTGAATCTGCATATTTAATCTCTAATTCGGAATGGATGGTGCTGGCTATTTAAGAGAGTGACTTTTCAGAGTCAGGCTGCTGTGGACACAGCCAGCCAGGTCCTGGCCCAGGAAGATGCCTGACATACCCTGGTGATGAAGAGCCAGCAAATGCTTGCCAGTCAGTATCTTTAAAATTCAGACAACTGAAGCTCATTTATCTTATCACCCAAGGTTTCAGTTTTGAGCTGGAGGTGATGTAAATTGTATCATGGATTAAAGTTCTATAAGTTATAGAAGTAGCAGGAAAATATTATGAGCCAAGGTAATAAAGGCAGAAGGAGAAAGGCAAGGAAATGTGGAGAAAAACATTGAAGAAGATGAAGGCTGGTATAAAGGAAGATTTAAAATGATCTTCTGAAAGGTAGAATAAAGGAATACATCATTATTTATGGATAGGAGCATGAAATGACACAATCTCTGTTTTAGGAAGAACTTTTGTCACTAACTGATGACTCTTACAGAGAGCTGGGGTGTTAAAATCACATTCTTTTTCTCTGCAAATTTTCAATATTCTTTAATCAAACTGATATCCAGTATGTATCTAGTATATTTCAGGCACCTCTATGCCACTTTTTAAAAGTTAAATAAAATTCTAGCCCTTGAAAATCCAATAGTATAGTAAAAAACAAATGAACTAAAAACCCCAGAAATTAAATAAGTCGAAGGAGTGTTATAAAAGTTCAAAATTGTATGAGATTGTAAGGCAAGGTAATATTTTCTCACTGGTAATTTATGAAACAACCTCAATATCGAATATCTCATAATTCATTGTGGTTATGCTCTTTGGAACTTTTGATAACACCATTAGTTATATTTGTATTCCACATATTAATTCATTCATTTTTATCAAACTAAGTTTGCAAGAATCAATTGTGAAACATGTAAAACCAATGTATTTATAATGGTATCATTTATAGAAATCCATGTTAAAAGAATTTAGAAATCTCATACATAAAACCATTGAGAATAATTGAAAACAGAGGAAGAAAACTATTGTCTGATGGGGCAGGAGAGAGAATTTGAATTAATTAAAGTAGACAGAGGAAAGAACACAGAGGACTTTCCGCCTCATTTCCTTACTTATGAAGAGGAAAAGCTTTGAGGTGAGTGGAATATCAAACATTGTATAAGAATATATGGGAGAATTATGTAAATATGTGAATGCATCCTTTCTCTGAACTTCAAAAATTCTTCATATTTTCTTATATTACATTTTGTATTTATCAGTTATTGCCTCAATTGTTGGATCATTAAAAAATGAGTTAAATGTGTGTGTAGTTTTAGAAACCACATTTATATAACTACATCCTTAGTGTGAGAGAGTTGGGAATAAAAAAAAGACTCCTTTGCAACTTTTATGATTATGAGACAAAGAGATTTTCTTCTGAAAGAGAAAATTAGATGTCATTATAGAAAGGGCATAAGTTGATATATTATTTTTCAGTGCTTTATTAATCATAACATTCATTAGTAAAACTTTTTGATCTAGTAAGTAATCTGTATATCTACCAGGAAATATCCACCACCAATTTTGAGTTCAAGTGGTTTTTCAAATAGCATAGAGAATTGTGCCTTCAATAAATAAATCTTTACTGATATGTTAAACCATTAATAATTGATAGGATGAACATGCTCAAAATTGTCTTAAGGGAAGTGAGAGAAAGATAATACCAAATCATAAAGTAATTTATAATAAGTATTGAGAAATGAAGGCTGACAATCTCTTCTATGCTCTGGAGTGATCAGAAGATACAGTTTATTGTTGCTTTTATTTCATTGTTTGCTAGTCCAAATATAGCCAACACATTTAGACATGATTTGAAAACTGGAACAATGAAAATGTTAAATAAGTGAGTAATTTTGGTGTTTTCCATAACTTCAGGTGGGAAACTTATCAATGTTCTCAGGGTGGATCGTATCTTCAGGCATACTTGAGATTTAAATTTAGAAAGAAATGGAAAGTATTGGTAGAATTAAGTACAACAGGGAGAATGTCCCTGAAAATGAGTCAAGATTCAATTTGAATTTTAAAATCTGAGAATTAGAAAAAGGATGCATGAGAAAATTAATTTCAGTTTTATAATGCACTTACTTCTGTGTCAAAATGCCTTTGTTTTAGCTTTTTCTTCCTTATAATTATCCTTTCTTTTCCTTTGCCTTACTAATTAATACTCTATCTTTAAGGTGAAATAATAATTGCCTTAACTATTATTGTACTATATACATTTGTTATCACTACTGGAGAGATAGTCCTAATTATGCTCATTTTGTAGATAAAAACAAAAGCCTAGAAAATTTCAATAACTTACCAAAGTCGGATAGCAAGTGGCAAAGTTAGGACCAGCTGAAATGCTGCCCTCCACTATACCTCAGGGAATCCTTCAACCACACATTTTCACTTCTGTCACTTACCTTAATTTTTTTAAGTTAGAGTGAGACTTGACCTTTCAGGTTTGATCTCCTGTCACGTTACTTTTAGTGCACACTGTCCTCCCAGTCCCCTCGCATGTCCCATCTTTATCTTGTAGACTTAATAACTGGATTGTTGTAAGGAGATAGATTTTCACTCAGATGGTCTCTGCTACAGTTTCCTTACATTGTACTGTTTTATTATAAAAACTAATATTGGATATTTCATGGAACAAGGGATTAATTAATACTTTGCTCTAATAATTTCATAAGGGAGAACATTAAATATTCAATTAAGGAATAACCTAAAACATATACAATGAACTTTGACAAACATGTGTGGATGTGTAACATAAGCTTCATAGTTAGGTTTTATCTTTAAAATCTTTGGAGAAAAAAGAACATATCTAATAAAGATGATAAAATGGCCTTCGATTTGAGAAATAAATCTTGTAGAGTTTAACCGCATAACATTTTTTCTTGTTGATGTGACCAAAATGGTAAGAGTAGAGGGTATAAATATGACCATATATGATTTTGTCACTGCCTTTCTAATTGTGATTTACAGTGAACACATGTGTACAACTCTGTGTGTGTTGTTTGAACATAATCTGGTAACTATTTAATATGGTTTTTAACCTCCATTTGAGAAAATCTCTGGACAGATGCTTCACATAGGATTTCACCCCTAATGTCAAGTTTAGGACAGGCAGGTGGTAGACATCAGTCTGACCAAATAAAATAGACTATTTTCTTGCACATGGTGATAGCTAAGTGATAAGTACACTAACGAAACCAAAAGGTACAACGTGATACTTTGTGTGGCCACTGAAAAAGAGGCAGAGACTCTTCCCAGCTGGACTTCAACCCGAAAGGTTAGGCAGATGAGAACAAAGCCTGTGTAGTGTATTTAGAGCCAAGACACGTAGAGAAAATAAGTCCTGTTACAACATTTGAAGCTCTGGATCAAACTGCACCTGAGAACTTAACAGCTGGACATTTCAGTTACATGAGGCAATAACATTTTTTGTTGTTGTTTAAGCCAGTTTGAATTGCATTTCCTGTCATCTGCATGAAATAATATTAAACAATGCAAAACAGATGACTTAGATGCAGTGACCTCGCACAACACGATTTATATTATTAGCTTTAAAACTCATAATTTCTAAGAAAAAGAGTTCTGTTTTGCATAGAAAATGGAAAATAGTTTGGAGATGGTAGGAAGGAAAAGCTAAAAGGGGCATAAGGGGACTAAATGGTAAGGCAAGAAACATAATAACTATTAAATACAAATAAAATAAAATTAAAAATCATGTTTCTTTAAATAAAAAATAAATGAAAATAATCAGCAGTGTTTAAATTACGATATACCCATCCATGCTACCCAGAGATGTAAAACACCTAATTATCGTGTTTATAGAATGTTAAAAATATTTTTAATCTACATCAACATTTCCAAATAGTGTACAGCAAATACAGTCATGCATTTCAAAGTGTTTTTGATATAGTAATGCAAAAAATACATATCTTTTAGTCTAGTCTTCAGAAGGGCAGGCATCAGTGGAAAGGCAAGGCATTGATGCCAGAAAGCAGCAAGAATACAAGTACTTGATTCAATTTTTTTGAACTTGGGCAATTATAGTAACTTTAGTTTCTTACCCATAAGATAAATGTAAAAATAATATTTAATAGAGTTTTTGATAAATTAAAAATAGGTAAAATATACATAAAGTTCTTTATAAGTTACAAATTATATTTAAAAATAATTAAAATGAACTTAATTTTATTTAAAATTAAATAAAAATTAGCAACATAGCAAATGAAAGTGCACAGTCCTTAAAGATTTTATTTATTTTTAGAGAGAGAGGAAAGGAGGGAGAAAAAGAGGGAGAGAAACATCAATGTGTGAAAGAAACATCAGTCAGTTGCTTCTCACTTGTGTCCAGCAGGGAACCAGGCTTGCAGCGCAGGCATGTGCCCTGACCGGGAATCGAACCAAGGACCTTTTGCTTTGCTGGACAATGCTTAACCTACTGAGCCACACCAGTCAGGGTGAAAGTGAAATCTTTAGATCAGACAATTGTGCTGAATACTGGCACTACCACTTAATAATAATGAGTTTTTGAGGAGTTTATTGAAATTTCATTAAACTCTTTCTTCAGATTCGTACAATTGAGATAATAATGTCTAGCTCATAAGACTTACAATTATTAGGTGAGAATAATATGTATGCTAAGCACCCATGATGATATTTAGGGCATAATAGACACTAACGAAGAGTAATCATTATTATTAAAATTATTACCAGTTTTTGGTTTTATTATTTAATAAATTCATGTTTTAGTGTAAGTGAAATATAACAATAAGCCTTATTATATTGTATTTAAGCATAAAATTTTAAAAAGATTGATTAATTGATTTACATATAGGTCACTTTAACATCATTGTCAATGCTTTAACAAGTTAAGCTAAATAATACAGCTTTAAAAGTATAGGAGAAGTGACAGGTTATTTGGATAAGCAGGTAAACCTAAGAAATAAGAATCTAGTTGAATCACACAAAACATGTTTGACAATTAACTATTTGTTGTTTATCAATATGATTTTAACAGTCTTGCAAAAATTACTGACATGGTTATAATTGTATGCATGTAAGATTTAGACAGCAATAACTACTTCAGTTTTTTTTACTTCAGGATGGCACACTGAATGAGTTTTATATTTCTTGTCTTTTATAGACTACAATATCTATTATTTTTGACAATTATTAGAAAGCTTACATTTATTAAATCCTGCATACTATTCATTGGGCTAAGCATAAAAAATTTTTCATTATAGGAAGTTAGGTCATTTTAAATTTTGGATTATTAATCATTCAGGGACAAGGTTAACTTCGTCTCTTGTGTTAATCTTCTACCTTGACATTTATTCATAGTAATTTTACATTTTTATGGACCATTTCATCTCATATTTTCAGAGGAGGAGAAGTCAAGATGAGCTATTTTCTATCTTGTCCCAGCACTGAGCAGTAGGAATCAGAGGAGAGAACGGTTCCGAAGAATAATCAGAATAAATGTTCAGTCAAATGCTTCATAAGACACAAAAGTGGCTTAATCATTTTGTGCTTTTAAAATATGAAAATGGAAGAGATATAAGGGCTTTCTTTCCTTCTTCCATAATTCACAGCACATTTGTACTGTGATCATTGTAATACAACCAGAATAAAAAGGCAAAACTGGTGCCAAGGAAAATAGAATGACAAACTGTGATTAATTATAGAAAAACACATGTCATCGTTCTAAAATTAGCTCAATTAAGCAGACAGAGAAATGTACCAACTATGAACAATAGGTAATATTTCATTTTGTTTTTCTTCTCCTAGGTTTTTTTTAATAAAATGGAGACTGATGACATACACATGATACTCTAAGTATGTCTTTCTCCTTCTGTTTAAAAATACCAATACAAATAAATACACAAACTAAAACGAACATATCTACCATGTTCAGGGTTTAGCTCTGAATAATTTTATATTTGCTTCCAAGATGTATGAAAGTGGCATGTCATTTGTTCCCTAACATGTATATTTTATGGCACATAAGTCCCAGAATACACAGCAAGATCCAAAGGTCCAGGAGGAAAAATGATTCCATTGTTGAATCATTTTCTTGAGTAGTTGCTATTACATTAGCCTACTGAAGATACCTAGAAATCTTTTGATTTGATAAAGACTGATTTAGCTTTGTTAACCCCGTATTTCTCAAACTTATTTCTCTTTATATTCTTTTCCATATATCACTCTCTTCACAGATAGTATTACTTCACAGTAAAGTGGACCATGGGTACAGAATGCCTGAGTTTGAAACATGACTCTGCTACATTTTAGATGCACCACCTAAGACAAATTGTATAACATAGATTGTAAATAATTTTTTTAATTAATTTATTTATTTTTAGAGAGAGGGGAAGAGAAGGAGAAAGAGTGGGAGAGAAACATCAATGTGTGGTTGCCTCATGTGTCCCCTACTGGGGGACTTGGCCTGTAACCCAGGCATGTGCCCTGACTGGGAATCGAACAAGCAACCCTTTGCTTTGCAGGCCCGTGCTCGATCCACTGAGCTACACCAGCCAGGGCAGATTGTAAATAACTTTTAAAAATTTAGAATATGTCATTTTATATAAGGACTTGAGCATCACAGATTTTGGTATCTGCAGCAGTTTTGGAACAAATCTCTTATGAAAAAGTATGTATCAGAATTTGCTTATTGTTTCCCTATTAAAAAACATCTTGGTTGCTAGGTTATAAGGCAGTTCTATTTTTAATGTTTTTGAGGTAACTCCATGCTGTTTTCCACAGTGGCTGCATCAGTTTGCATTCTGACAAGGGTTCCTTTTTTCCACATCATTGTCAACATTTCTTGATTGTTGATTTACGGATAACAGCCATTCTGACAGGTGTGGGATAATATCTTATTGTGGTTTTAATCTGCATTTCTCTGATGACCTTGAGCGTCTTTTCATATGTCTATTGGCCATCTGTATGTCTATTTTTGATAAGTGTCTATTCAAAACCTTTGTCCATTTATTAATTGGTTTGTTGGATTTTTGGTGTTGAGTTTTGTCATTTCCTTATACATTTTGGATATTAAGCCCTTATCAGATATATTTGCAAATATGTTCTTCCATTTAGTAGGCTGTTTGTTTTTTTTTCATTTTGTTGATGGTTTCTTTTGCTTTGCAAACACTTTTTAGTTTGATGCAGTCCCATTTGTTTATTTTTTCTCTTGTTTCCCTTAACTGGGGAGAAAAATATTATAGAAATATCAGGAAAAATATTGCTAAATGAAATGTCTGAGGTTTTACTGCCTATGTTTTCTTTTTAGGATCCAGTGATTCCACTTCTGGGAATATATCCTAACAAACCCAAAACACTAACTCTAAAGAATATATCCACCCCTGTGTTCACTGCAGTGTTATTTACAATAGCAAATTTGGAGGCGGTCAAAATGCCCATCAGTATGAGTGGATAAAAAAGCTATGGCACATTTACACAATGACATACTACTCAGCAGAAAAAAATGAAGAAAATCTGACTTTTGCAATAGCATGGATGGACCTGGAGAGTATTATGCTATGTGAAATAAGCCAGTCAGAGAAAGACAAGTATCGTATGATTTCACTTATATGTCTAATTTAATGAACAAAATTAATTAACAAAGTGGAAACACATGCCTGGATAGAGAGACCAGACTGAAGCTGTCAGAGGAAGGAAGTTGGGGGTTGGGTGCAAAGGGTGAGTGAAGGGATTAAGCAAATAAAATGAAGACTCATGGGCACAGACGATGTTATGGAAATTGTCAGAAGGAAGGAGGAATAAGGGGTAGAAGAGGGTTAAAAGGGGAATAAATGGTGATGGAAGGAGACCTGATTTGGGACAGTAGACACATAGGACAGTGTACAGATGATGTGTTGTGGAGTTGTGTTCCTGAAACCTATATAATTTTATTAACAAATGTTACCCCAATAAATTCTAAAGAGCATCTTGGTTGTTTCTAGTTTTGGTGAATATTAATAAAGTCTCTTTAAACATTCATGTACAATATTTTATGTGGCCATACATTTTCAAATCAGTTGAGGAAATAAATAGAAATATAATTATTGTATTATATGGTAACACTATGTTTAAGTTTGTAAGAAAATTCCAAATTGTCTTCCAAAATACCCGTACCATTCCACATTTCTCCAAAGCAATGAATAGCATTTCCTGTTGTTCTGCATCCTACACAGCAATTTCTGGATTTTTAACTATTCTAGCAAGTGTGTAGTGGTATCTTATTGTTTCAATTTGCAATTCCCTAATGAAAAATGACATTGAGCATCTTTCTTGTTCCTTTATTTCTATCTGTATATCTCCTTTGGGAAAAAGTCTGTTCAGATCTTTTGCACATTAATAAAACATTGGTTTCTTATGTAGTATTGAATTTTAAGAGTTCTTTGCATACTTTTAATACAAATTACCTTGTATATGTATTTTGCAGATAGTTTGATTCGGATCTGTGGCTTGTTTTTTGATTTCTGTAAATATGTCTTGGGCAGAACAGATGATATTAGTAAGGTCTGACTTACCAATTGTTTCTTTCATGGATTGCAGTTTCAGTGTTGTGTCTAAAATTTTAACTTAAAACTCCTCTTCAAAGTGCTCATCATAAAAAAATCAAAACTATTTATGGTGACGGAATGTAATTAGACTCAGTGTGGTGATCATTTAGCAATAAATACAAATATTGACATATTACATTGTACGTTAGTTCTCCATTAAGTATGAGGAATACATTCCAGGATAGCCAGTGGATTCTTGAAATCAAGGAGAGTACCAAATCCTATATATTCTATGACTTTTTCTATGCATACATTCTTATGGTAACATTTTTAATTTTTTAATTAGGCACAGTAAGAGATTAACAACAAAAACTAATACATAGAAATAGTACGACCATATGGTGGAATAAAATTTATGTGAATGAAGTTTCTTTGTCTCTCAAAATATCTTATTGTATTTTGCTCACTCTTCTTCTTGAGCTGATGTGAGAAAATAAGTGCCCATAAGGTGAGATATAGTGAGGTAAGTGAGGTAGGCGTTTTGACAGTGTTAGCCTACTACAAGGGTCACTTGAACAACAGCACTGTGGGACTGCCACAGCAATCTGATAACTGAGATGGCTACTAAGTGACTAATGAGTGGTTTATGTACACAGCATTCATACACTGGCTGGACAAAGGGATGATTCACATCCCAGGCTGGATAGATTGGGTTGGCAAGAGATTTCATCATGCTACTCGGAATGGTACACAATTTAAAACATAAATTGTTTATTTCTGGAATTTTCTATTTAATATTTTAAAACCATGGTTGACTACAGGTAAGTGAAACTGCAGAAAGCAAACTGTGAATAAAAAGGAAGGGGCTACTGTACATTTTAAATTAATATAATGCTACATGTCAATTATACCTCAATTTAAAAAAATAATGGAAAACTCATCACCAAACCCAGAGTTGCCTAGATTTTGACAGGAGTTTTATTCATGGAATTTTATATTTTGTTTTACATTTTGAGTTAATATTCGAAAGGGGTAACATCTGTTTCTAGCTTTATTTTTTAAATATGGATATTCAGTTATTCCAGCATCATTTATTAAAAAGACTATTTTTCTCCATTAAATTGCTTACACTTTTTTGTTAAATCAGTTGACTACATTTGTTAAGTAGTCTAATAAATCATATATACAGTAAATAAAAGTGTTGGATTTTTAGCCAAAGACTTTTGGATTTCGAATCCAGTGTACTTCTCCATTTTGCTCCACAGAAAGAGTAGATTTCATATGTGTTATAACATTTCTCATACTTTAAATACAATCTTATCACCTTCACTCCTACCTCCTTCCTTCATGTTATCTCTATTTCTCTCCCTTATTTACTTAAGTGAAATAACCTATCACCAAGTTTTCAGATTTATCATTATTAATCATTATCTACACCAATAAAATGGGATTCCTCCAGTCACATATGCTAATTGTTTTTGCTCTGTACATCAATTTGAGAGTGACCAGTGTGTCAGTCTTGTTTTCACTGTGTACTGATTCCTCATTTATGAAGAATGGGTCTCTTCTTTTTTGCAGTGATATGCGTTGCTGACAATGAAAGCTACAGGACAGTGAAAAGAATATAGATTTTGAGTCATTTTGTGGCCAAAAAACAGATCGATAAATTACTAGATGTGTCATTATTTTTTCTTATACTGAGATTAATTTCCCCATCAGCAAAATCACAATATTTATATGCAACACTCAGTTTTATAAGAAATACAAGTTGGATACATATGTAAATGGAAGAGATGGTCCCTGGTACGTAATAGGTATTAAAAAGATGTCAAAAAGGTAACATTCTAAATGATTATCATGTGTCACTTTATGTACATTTTTAATAATAACACCATGACAATCCACGCACCTGTCTCAAGGGTGATTGATGGATGGATCAACAGATACTGGGACAGGATAATACAGATTTATGGAAATATATGTACATTGTGAAGGCAGCTACATAGAATAAGGATAGAGCATGTACTCACACTGGTTCCCAGATGATAGTGGAAAGGCTCTCATGTGAATAAAGGACTGTTAAATATTTCTTGTTTACCATTTTCAAGTAGCTTTTCTGTTTTAATACTGTCTTCTATGGCAAGCTTTGGCTGCATGGCTGCCTACCGGTAGCTGCTATGAACTCTATTAGCCTCAGTGATGGTCTCAAGAGTTGCTAAAACATAGGTCCATGTTCCAGCCTGACTATACTCCTATAGACTTGAGCCAAGGCCCTTCCTGGTATCTATTTTTACAAACTTTACAAGTTTGGAGTATACCCATTAAAAGATGATTAAATTGCATTGTAGAGTTGCTATTTCCCCAATAACAGTATAGTTAAATTTTAAAATTAGTTCAAACTGTTTCTGAAGCCCTGTGTTTTCTACTATACTCCAGAAAATATTAAGTAGTAATATCATCCCATTTTCTCATTAGCATAGTCAACTCATCAAAAATTTAAATTTATTTTTAAAGTTATCTTTCTTAAAAGATCATTTCCTTTAATTGTGCTACAAATTGAAAAATATTGGGCCAAATATATACATTTTTTTTAATACAAAGAAATAAAAATACTAAGGATGACTGACCGGTGAGATTCCATGGCATATTAGTAAGGATATTGGTAATTATCTTAATGTATATAAAGTTCTAAAGAAATCTTTCAGAGTTAGTTTCTACTTTTATGAAAATGAGAACACTCCGAACAATCAAATGAAATGAGATGATTAATTGGTTTGAACTTTGTGGATTATAATGCAATCTTAGAAAGAAAAATAGATATTTAATTATATGTTTAGAAAAGGGAGTACACATTTAAAATATAAGAAAGTTAAATGTGCCCTGTCTGGTGTAGCTCAGTGGATTAAGCACGGGCCTGTGAACCAAAGGATCACAGTTCAATTCCCAGTCAGGGCACATGCCTGGGTTGCAGGCCAGGTCCAGTTCCCAGTAGGGGGCACACGAGAGGCAACCATACATTGATATTTCTCTTCCTCTCTCCTTCCCTTCCCCTCTAAAGATAAATAAATAAAATCTTAAAAAGAAAGAAAGTTAAATGCAGGATATTTCAGTATACTTGAACTCCAGACTTCAAAAGAGATGTGTTCAATGGGAAACTATGGCCTACTTACTATAAAGGTATATTTTTATAAAAATTGTAGTCTCTTATCAAAGATTCCTTCGCATTTCAGAGAGATTTTGAAAAATGCTGCCCTTTGAGATTACTAAGAGATGGCATTTCATATTCTGCAATGCAATATTGGCCTTAAATTGAACCATTTATTTTGTCTTTGTTAAATGCCAGTTGTCCTTTCCCTTGATTTATTAGTTGTACCACCTACAAGTTTTGTTTTGTTTTGTTTTTTTCAGGAAAAACTGGTAGATAGTATAATCACCAAAATGGAGAACTGATTTAATCTGAGTTCTGGACAACTAGTAATTGGAGACCAACAAAATATCTTGATCCTCAAAAGAGCGTTTAAAATCTAGAATTTTGAACTTGTATAAAACTGATCCTATTGAGTCAGAATATATATTGAAACAAGAAAACAGACTTCTCACCTCATCACAGAGCCCAAAAACTCATCAAGGAATTTTTTTATGGTTATGGTTGCTGATATTTCTTCTTGATTTAGAGATTCATAAAATCAGGTTATTCTCTAGGAATAAAAGACTATTCCCTTAAAGCAACATTGTCTCTCCTCAATGATGGTCAGAAACTACAACAATACAAAAGGCACTTGGTGTGGTTTGGAGCCCAAATTCATTAATCACAGAGTAATACTTATTATAGTTTTAGATTCTCTTTCATGTTGCCCAAGATTTATTGTCTTTGAGTGAAAATCTTTTGATGTTTTGTTGTATAAATTAGCGTATTGAATTCCTTTTCATAGTAATCTTGAAAGGAAAACAAATAAAAATGTTTTGTCACTAAGGGAAGAGTAGGAAAGAGGGATGGGGCAGAAGTGTGGACAGCCAGGGGAAGCACACAGAAAGGGAACTGGAAAATAAAAATGTATTATGTCCACACTCTTTGATTAAGAAACCAAAGGAGAAAAATAAGTAGAATGGAAAGGAGAAATATCAACATAGACTGAGACAATTTTTAATATGAAACCTAGAATAATGAAATTGTCTAGGAAACACAGTAAAAGACCTATATTATTGATGAAATATATTGTGTTGCAAACATGCCTTTGATGCTGAGGATACCAGAAGCAGAGGCTGACCCTGAGAAGTACTGGCAGAGACTAGGAGAGGAGTTCAGAACCCTCAGCTGGCCATGCCGGAATCTACAGCAGAGTGAAATCCTAGTAGGAAGCTGGAGAGGGATTATGTGTTAGTGATCCAGTCAACAGATCGGTTGCACCAAAGAGATGGGTAGCTGCAACCCTGTGTTCTTAGGACCTGAAAAAACTAAATTTGCCTTATTTCTCATTGAATCCTACCAGATACCTAAAAGTGGAATAAAAAGTTTAGTTCCAAATTTCACCACACACAAATGGGAAAGTAAGCCCAAAATATCATTTATTAGTGCTCAGTGTTTCAGGCACCAGTGAAGTTAGCTGAGGTAAATTACAAAATCTCTTAGTATACCCGGCTAGCAGATAAATAAGAGGTAATATCTGAGAAAATCTCTGAGTCTGAATAACATCTCTCCTTTATTTCTGTGAAATTACTAATCTTGTCAAGGTTGTATATAACACTCAGGACTGTAAACATGATGCAAAAAAATGGACAGTTAATATGAATAGGGAATATGTGAAAATGAATGCTTTTAAATTGAAATGGAAACTAATCTAAGGACCGTCATTGGATTAGTGATGAAAATGAAATAGTAACAACTCTAGACAACATACTCATTGAATAGAACATTTGAAAATATTCTACAGGAAAAAATTCATTTACAGAGATTATTCTAGTATATAAACATAGAAAATAGATTTTTCTCATTTTTTTATTTTACAAAGTACTCATAAAAATATTTTCATCATTCAGGTTTCCAGGATATATTAGATCCCTTTTTAGCAAAATAATAAATTACCTGAATATGAGAAAATTCACACAACTTGAAGAAAAAAATGATGCTAGTGTTTACATAGATTCAACATTGAGAAAAATGAGTAGTATAAGATGAGAATATAAAGATCATAATACTGATTCAAAGATATTGTGTATTAAGATCCAGGATTTGAGTGGGAATTAATTAAATTTTTGGAATAATTTCTGAATGCTCTGCAGAGAACGGAGAGTAGAGTAACAAGAAGATCGAGAATTTGGAATAGGGCAGCTATATGACCTTTGCTGAATTGCTTATAATCTTGATCACTCACTTTTTTCATTAGTTTAAATGGAGAAAATATCCACATCTAAGCATTTTGAATATTTAAAGAGATAATAAAATGCATACTGGGAATCACATTTTGAGCTATATTTATGAATATAACCAAGATGTTTGGTCTATTGGGTCTATAGCCCCAACCCTTCAGAAGTATAGTTGTGTAAGGACCTTCACAGGATAGCTATCATCTCATAGAAAGAGAAAGCACATAGATCTTGTCTATGAATAATGCCTTTCTGGTTGCAGAGCAACGAGAGGGAAGGCTGCTCTGACACCCTGCCCACCACCCACATACTGGGGGCCTGGCCTGCAACCCAGGCATGTGCCCTGCCTGGGAATTGAACTGCAATGCTTTGGTTCACCGTGTGTTGCTCAGTCCACTGAGCCATGCCAGCCAGGGCAAACATTTACATTTTCTAGACTCCTTTGCAACTTGGTTGTAGATAAAATTTAGATTTGGCTAACCAGATGTATTTGTGTGGATAGTGAAGACACAAATGGGATAAAGTTCAAAATTCTGCTGTTTCCATGGTTTTGACTGACATGCATAATTGCAGAAGCCATTGTTTTTCTGAGTTAATATTAGCAAAATCTGAGTCACCAACTTAGGGATGTCAGGAGAGAAGACATGGGCATTTGTTTTGCTGAGGTCACACGTATTTGGATGTGGTAGGCTTCTGTGCAGCTTCCTGAATATGACAGGCTTTTAATATTGTGATTCCTGATGGAAGCCACAATGCCAACATTCTCTAAATTATAGATAAGGAAGTGACAGTTTGGTTCCTGCTTCTATGATTTATGACTTTGGGAGACATTCCTAAAAGCTAATTTAAACGTTTGTTCCTTCTGTTCCCTTTACCCTGCCATAACATCAGACACCAGAATGTGACAGGCAGCAGGCACTCAGAAACATGGTGGTGTGAGATTGGTTACCTTCCTAGCTGAGTGTGAAGTCACCAATGTCCTCATAAACCTAAGAAAATGGAGACTGGTATCCATATAGCACATTATGATGAAACAGTTACTTTAACCAGCCTGAGGGGCTGAAATGAAATACCTATTGAAAACATGTTTGTAATAGTCCGAGCATCTGCTACAGATTATTATGATAAAAATAAGAAATATAAGGATATTACAATAATCTAACAACTTCTAAATGTGCTAAAGAACTTAAACATTAAAAAAAGGGAATGGTCAAAACCCTGAGGGAGCATGTGAGTCACCAGATTAGCACAGACTTGTCTTAATTTTTATAGGAGCATTAGGGCTTTGTTTGGGACAGAGAAGGGCACATCTTCACTTCTACAGTGTTCCCAATCATAAGGAAATATTACACAAATGCTAAGTGAGAAAAATGCTACAAAATAATTGGCTTTCACTCTTCCAAAATGTTGGATTCATGAAAAACAATGACTGACGAACTGTTCCTGATTTAAGGAGGCAACAGATACATGAAAAGTACCTGCAGTGTATGCTCCTGGCTGGACCGCAGGTCAGGACAGAGAATTGCCTCATCTATAGAGGGCATTATTGTAAAAATTGCAGTGTCTATGATCTGTGAACATATAACGAATTAAATTTTATAAATTCACTGTATTTAGATTACATTTGGTTCTCATACTTGTGTTATGTATGAAATGTTCTTGTTCCTAGGAGACATACACTGAATCTATAGCGGTAATGTCACATGTACTTCCACAGTTTATTCTGAAACAGCTAAAACATTGCATGTATAATATCTACATATATGCATATATGTCTGTATACCCAAGTTTGAACAGCAACTAATATAAAAAAATAAAACTGGTAAGGGATTGATTTGCTTGGTTGAAGTTCCTGTTTTCATTACATATTTATGTTGTTTTCCATACTTATTTATGTAATGATTGTTGTCTATTTAGGCATCCAAAGCTAACAATATGTTATCTAATGCTAGTAAAATTGATAGCTGTGATCTTTAATAATAAATTAATATATAACATTTTTAGTTATATAAAATAAGTAGTTATATTATGGTTGGAATAATTTTAATAATATTCATAGGCAGCATTAAAAATGTATAAATACAGTCTAAAATGTCTATTAATCATGGAACAAATTAATGAAACAAGAAAACAGAAAATGTGAATTTCAGAAATTTTAAAGCATTTCACTAGCAAACATATCTTTCCTTAACATTGTTAGTATTTGAAAAATTAGAATAAATTAATGAAATGTTCATTAAGCCTTATCTTTATAATTTTAATATATATGCAAAAACATTTATATAATATCATTCATTAAAAATTTTATTCATAATATTGTTAGATGATAATATTAAGTATGGTAAGTTAATAATTGTAAAAATAGTGAATACATAGTATATAAAATATGTTCACTATATTTTAGAAATACTGAAAATTGGTTTTTATTAGCTTATAATATTTTAAGTACCAAAACAGACTATGCAAGATGCAGGGGAAATTGTTATTGACATGAGTCAGAAAATAATGTCTTATGTAAACTTGTGCCTTAAAAATAGTTCCTCTTAATTAAAATTTTACATGAATAACTCTACCATCAGAGGAAAAAGTTATGAAGAGTTCAGAATTCCAATCATTTTATGTATTTGACTTCCAAGATTTATTACAATATTTATCACAATTACATAATTTTAATTTCCTGGACACTAACATTTTTATGCCACACATTGCCACATCACTTTGGAAAATGAACTGAAGTAAATATTCCTCCAAATCTCAAAAAAGTAGCTAGTTAATGAATAAAAACTTAATGCTTTCACAGTTAAATAAAATCACCTGAAAAGAAATAAAGAAACATAATATTTAACTTTCCACATTATGAATAAAGTGTGTATACTGCGATTTTTAATGCAAAAAATAAAGTAGAATATTTTTCCTATGTACTGGGACTGTTAAAAATCATTAAGCATTATAACAAAGGGTTGCCAATAGAACATATAAGGCTGGAGAAAAAGCAGTAAAGTTTTCCCAGTCTTTTTCATTCCAGTGAGACTGAGCTTAAAGCTCTAACAAGAAACATAAAATTAAAAAAAAAAAAGCAACAGATGCACACTGTTTATTTTTCTGATACCAAGAATATCTGAAACTAGATCTCTTCTTTCTTACTCTGCTTCTAAATGTAATTTTAAATAAAGTAACACATATATTTTCACTCACCTTTTTTGAATTTCAGCTGTACAATATATCATTTTGGTGAAAATATTCTCCAGACATGAGGCTTCCTGAAAGGGTATTTCATTATTACAAAAGGGCAAATATATTAGCTTTAGCCTTATAATTTACAGCTTTATTCTTCTTTGCACAATGCTCTTAAAGTGCAATGACAAATGTAACAATATCCTTAGAAATATTGAGGAAAATGTCAAGGAGATTTTGTTTCCTTTTACATGAAGAACATATATATGATTTCTATGTAATGGAAGTTTGCTGATTAAGTACATTGGGAACAAGAAATATTTCTGTATCTCAGATTCAAAAGAAGTTTTAGAAATAATAGTACCATACAGATTTTAAAATGAAATTAAAGCCACACAGGCCTCATTGCCCTGTTTTCTCTTTATTTCCAATGCATGTTAAGGATGCATACATGTAGGAGTATACATGCATATTATGTATGTAATGAATACCTAGATAAGTATATGTGTGTATATGTGTAAGTGTACGGGTAAATATATGAGTATGTGCCAATGTATTTCTTCATTAAGAGCAACTTGCTTTTTTCTGATGACAAAGTGCGTATTTCTTCCTGTGGTCAGTCTATTCCTTTACAGGGAAAGCCCTTCATCCCCATCATCTTCGATCCATGGAAACACAAAGCAGTTGATCTCCTAATTTAATAACGGCATCTGGTAAAGTTATTTTTACCTGTCTTTTCTTGATGCTATAAGTCATTTCTTTGAACCTAAAAACTTAATTTTTTCCATCTTATTTACTGCAGTGTCTCATAACTGGTAGTTGCTCAAAAACTGTTTCCTATATGGATGAGTGAATTTTTCTCACATCATGTAAAAAGTTCCTTATTTCCTTTATCATCTCTTTTTGAACACAGATTTGCTATCTGATACAGTGTTCCTACAGATGTTGCGAGGCAAGTTCTCTATAAAGCTGCCATGGAAGCAAGATTTATAACTTTTTCATTTCTTAATTTTTATTCCTATTTATTCTATTACAGTTGTCCCAAATTCCCCTTTGTACTCCTTCATCCAGCCCACCCTTCCTCCCACAGTACTTCCCCACACCACTGTCCATGTCCATGGGTCACTTGTACATGTTTTTCAACTAATTTCTTCCCCATTTACCGTTCCCCCATCCTCCCTCTCCTCTGGCAGCTGTCAGTCCATGTTCTATGTCTCTGGTTCTGTTTTACTCATTAGTTTATTTCATTCATTAGATTCCTCTTATAAGTGACACTATACAGTACTTGTCTTTCACCACCTGGCTTATTTCACTTGGCATAATAGTCTCCAGTTCCATCAGTGCTGTTGCAAAATGTGGGAGTTCCCTTTTTCTTTCTGCTGCATATTATTCCATTGTGTAAATGTACCACTTTTTTTTTTGTAACTTT
This sequence comes from Carollia perspicillata, assembly GCA_004027735.1. Taxonomy (NCBI): domain Eukaryota; kingdom Metazoa; phylum Chordata; class Mammalia; order Chiroptera; family Phyllostomidae; genus Carollia; species Carollia perspicillata. The sequence continues at coordinate 18,462 of PVKM010008025.1, read as the reverse complement.
AGTAACACTATTTTTTTTGTTTCTGAAAGTTTTTTCCAGCACCATTTAGACCCCTCATACCCTTCCATCCACAGTCACCACACTGTCGTCCATGTCCATGAGTCTTTTTGCCTTGCTGCTCAGTCCTCCATCTCCTAACCTTACCTCCCCTTAGCTGGCATCCCACTCTCTAAAAGTATATCTCAAATACTTTACATGTTAGTTCAGTTTGTTCATTAGATTTCACATATGAGTGAAATCATATGGTATTTGTCTGTCTCTGACTGGCTTATTTCACTTAGTAGTTTTTATATCCACTTGTCTACTGATTGGTATTTCTTCTGCTACTTTAGTGACTTAGTTGGGGAGATATATAATATACCTGGAAGCAGTGTGACACATTAGAACATCATAATGAAGAGTTTGAGCTTCATCTCAGTTTTTTCATGAGCAAAACAAAATAATAAGGTCTACCCCATGGGTTTTATTTTATAAAGGAAAAATAAAGCAATGACTGTAAAATAATTAGTAAGAACAAGCACATAATAAGCAGGCAATAATGCCAGAATAATAATAAATAACCCTGTTTTTTAATGAATAAAAAAACTTCATTCTAGGGAAATTAACCTGAGAATTGCTTCTGCAACATCCTGTCTGGTTATAGTGACTTTGTGGCTCCTTTTGTACTGGACTGCATGATTTATACCTGCTGTCATTACATCATTAATAATGTTTCTTTTACTTGCAAGAAGTTTTCTAGTTTGGAAAATTAATTATACAATCACCCTACTCCAAGTCCTTCTTTATGCTCCCTTTATATTTAAAAGTATTATTGAACCATCAACAAATTTTAGAATTGGCAAATTTCTGTAATCCAAATAAGCAAATTAGAGAAGCAATACTGATCTTTTCCCCCCTCTCTTTAGATAAATAAATAAAGTTTTATGTTATGCCATAGAAAAATATCTTTCTGTGGCTTCAGAATAATTGCATTACTGCATTTTTGTTAAAAAGTAATTTTAAAATATGTGCATGCTTCTTTATTTTAATGTTGAAAATTGCATCACTTCACTGTTTTTGGCTTATTACAAAAATTGAAATAAAAAGTTTGCTCCTTAAAGTTTTCAGACTTTAGTTTTTCAGAAAAATACAAAGTAAAATAAAAAAGACAAAAACATTGTTAAACAAACAAGAATATACCTATATAAGAAATGACAGAAAAAGACATTCCAGAAACCAAAATATTTCATAAAATCTCTTAACATGTATAGGATTACATAAATATTAATTAATTTAAAAATGAAATGGCAATTGACATTTTAAAAAAATACTCATGACTCCTCTTAAACATCTTACAAGGATATGAAAACATCTACTTATAAATTTAAGAAACAGCCATCAGGCCCTGGCTGGTGTAGCTCAGTGGATTGAGTGTGGGCCTGTGAACCAAAGGATCGCAGTTCGATTCCCAGTCAGGGCACATGCTTGGGTTACAGGACAGTTCTCAGTAGGGGATGCACAAGAAGTAACCATACATTGATATTTCTCTCCTTCTCTCCTCTCCTTACCCTCTAAAGATAAATAAATAAAATCTTTAAACAAGAAAGAAGTTTACCTTAAAAAAAAAAGAAACAACAGTCAGAAACACTATCTTTACATGAAATAGCTCAGAAAATTACAATGCAATGGTTATATAAATGGACATTTTCTGAGAAGTAATTCTTTTTCTTTGTTTGTTTGTTCAATTTGTTACAAGGTCCTACTACTTTGTAAGTTTGGTAAACCCAGAAGTAATTATGTCTTAAATTAGAAATAGATTGGGCTTTGAATCTTAGTTTGCTGATTTGTTTTGTTTTGTTTCCTCTCCCATTACTCTGAACCAGGGATTACAAAATTTGACTATCTGTATATATTTGCCTACAAAATATAGCATCAGGAAAAAAAGAAGTGAGATTGAATAGATAGCATGTATAGGGGCAATCCTTTGATCTTGTTGTTAAAATGTTAATGCCTTATACCAGGCTACCTTCAACGCTTAAACTTTATACAGTGACATTGCTTTTAAAGTTAACAAGTCAGTCCAAGTAATTATTTCTCATTCTGTTTTTTTAATGTTCCAGGTTTCAAGTAAAATACCTCTGGTGTGTTCAGAGAAAGAAAGAATTACACTTTTGAAATGAAGATTGGCTTAGAAGGCTGACTCAAGCTGAGACTCTCAGAGAAAACTCATTTGTAGTGGTAGTTAATTCTGTAATGAGGCATTTTTCTTACATGCTTGATTTTTGTTTTTGTTTGAGTGATTTGTATTGTGAGACACCAAGTGGTTATTTGCTTGGCTAGAAATCATCTTATTTTTTTAAACACTCTGTTGTGGTGGCCTAATGATTCTTCACACAATATGGATTAATAAAAATTTACTTTCTTACTTACACTGAGCTAATACATGTGACTTCCCTTTGTCAAGATCTAGAGCTTTGTAATTTCAGAGCATCTTTGAGCTTCACGGTAGAGCACACTCTGAATGACACCCACATTGGGGGTCTTATAATAACAAGGCATAGGATAGAGGCAGGGTTCTGAAAGAGCAGCTGAAAAGAAAGCGGAGAGAGGCTAAAGACAGCCACTTCATCACACTGCTACTCTAATAGTGAGAGTTTGTTGAACACAAGCCTAATAACCATTTCTAAACCCTATCAGTTCACAGAAACCTTACATATCAATTTTCCAGCTCCAGGGAGTAAATTATGACATATGTAAATCACTATTTATGAAGCTATGGAATACTACCTGATTCTGAGTTATAAAATTAATTTAATGGGTCAAACCCAATTTACACTGTAGAGAAAATGTCAAAGTGCTTTTTCCCAGTGTATGCTAAGTATAATTTAATAAAATTTATATTTTTACTGTAAATATACATTATGCATAATATTTTTTATGTAAAAATGACCTTACTGTGAGACGCTCTTGAAACCATGGATGCAAGACAATCATCAAAACTCTGTCCACATTGTCGTTGATTTGTCCCTTGAAGGACAACAGTTGTGTTGTGATCATTCATCCTCAATATGTTTGCTATGTGTTTGGGGGAGAAAAATGCATTTTCTTACAGAAAGGAGAGTAGAAGGATGCAGCTTTTTAAAGGAATTTTTCTTTCTTACTGTTACAGTATCCCATGTTAACTGATGCTTAGATTCACTGCAACTATTGTGTGAATATTTTTCTTTATGTTGAAGAAGACAGAACAAAATGATAAGAAAAACCTGGACCCTTAATGACATTACTAAGTCACTGTATGAGGAGACTAAATGGTGATGGGAAAAAAGTTAAAAAATAAAAATAAATTAAAAAGTCACTGTAGTAACTGTGAAATAGCCTAAGTTCAACCTCCTTGTTAATTTATGTGATAGTATCTGAATTGTTTAGGCCATAATTTTATTGGTTTTCTGCAATTTACAGAGAAAATTGAGTAACTATAACTCTAAAACCAGTCTTGCTGGAAATAACTTAAAAATTCTTTCATTCTTCTTCCCAAACTTTCATTGTTTTATTATTTATTTATCATTTGACTCTCTACTCTTACATCTCAGATCTTAAGTAAATATTTGCATTATTTACTATATTAACCAAAGCCTTCAATGATGTTTACATCAATTTATATTCCTTATTAAAAAATAAAAACATAAAAATAAAATTATACATTATACAAAAGGACAATTTTAAAACAAGGACTTTAAATACTGAAAGTTCCTTTCTTATAAAAATCAGGTAAGTAGTATTTACAATTGTACGGAACAACCATTATTTACAATAATGATGGAGCAACAATCATATGACAGAATCTATGTGATCTTGATAATAAGAATAGGGAGTATAGGACCTAGAGTAGTGTCCTAATGGAACACAGGTAAAATGAAAGACACTACATTAATAATACACTATGAAAGAGAGAACAAGGGAAACCAGTCAAACAATGCAATTTAACCAGCCAAGCAAAGAAGACTAAACATAAAGAAAAGAAATACAAAATTACTAATAAAATAAAGGGTGTAAGAATAATGAAAAAAAAATAATAATACAAATATGCAATAACTTGCAGTTTCTCTGTAGTAGCAAAGTGAAATTCGTCTCACTGTCTCAGCTGTTGGGATGCCCCTCTTTGGATCCAACTCTGGTCTTTTCACAGTTCCAAGTTTTTTGTCTCACTTGTGGGAATTAAAAAATAAATAAAATAAAAAATAAAGAAAATAAAAATCAGGTAAGTAATTCAACAATTTCAATAGGCAAATCATTTACATAATAATAAAACTCGCAGTAGAAAGCTATAGTAGTAAAATCATCAGCTATATTATTTAACAAAAAGAGGGAAGAGTGTGAAGTATTCATTTAACATCTGTTAACAGGGAGTGTAAGTTAATAACTCAATGCTATAGATTTGTACCGATGTCATAGTTCCATGAATATTAGGAAACTGAATGTAACCAAAATATTTGCCTCTAATTAATAATGATTGATACAAAATTATGGACACTTTTAAAACTTTTCTATAGACACAACATGGATTTTATTTAGGTATATAATCTTAAAGCCTAGTAACTCCAGTTTTAGTTAAAACAAATCCATAATTGTAGAGTTGGTTTACATAATTCTATATTTAATCTATAGAAAAGGTATAGAATGATACATGTGATGATGGCCATAATTTTTATAATAAAAGTATCACAGGATGCAAATGGTTGCAAATGAGGAACTCTTTGCATAAGTATTACAGGATATCTTTTTAACAGTTTCAATTTAGCTTTAATAATTATGGTGGACAGTATTTAAGTATGCTATGTATGTTTGTGTGTGAAAGGAAGATATGAGGTTTTCAGGCAAAGTGATGAGCATGAAGTAGCCAATTGCTTAATTATTTTGAATGTTGTATGAGTAATGTCAAGATTTGATTCTGTAATAAGTAGAATATTGAGTTCTAGAGATTCAATCATCTATAAATTATTTTTAGCTTGTGTATTTTGTACCAGTTATGATAATCTAAACTTTAATTGAGGCATTTCTTTTGTTTATTTAACATATAGTTAACATTTTCAAATGATGTTACAGAGAAATTTTGAGAAAAGTTTACAAATTTTTAGTAAATCGGTATTATATCTGAAATAGCTTTAAACTTTATTTTAACAGTGAGACTTTTATGCTTATAAATGAAATATTTCTATTCATCAAAAGGGCATGTGATTTATTATCTATAAATAGTGTTGCAAATAAAATTCAAGGGTTACAAAGCTTAAAACTTCAATTGGCTAACCAGTTTTTGCCTTTTATACAATTTCCTCCAATCAGACACACAGCAGGGGTAATAAAAAACTATGAATTACTTTTGTTGAGATATACCTTTAGGTTATCATTAGTAACATAGTAAACTTTGATTCCCACTCACCCCAATGACAAGTCATTATTTATCTGTAAATATTATTGCAAAAAAATTAAAATAATTGAAAAAACATCCAAGTACCTCATTTTCAACATGATTACTGTGTTTACTTCAAAACTTTTGAAATTACTCTTTGCTAGTGAACATGAATAATGATGATATCAAATTACATGATATGCACTCAAATTTCTAAGTCAAATTTGATTTAATTATAAATATATTAATTATATGTGCTGCATTATAAATTTCCCTTGTTTAAATAAACATTTTAGTACATTATATATACATGTATAGTATATATATTTCTATAGAAGATTACTGATGACTTGCACTTAATCAATTGTACAACAAAGAAAATATTAGCATGCTTAAAACAGCATCTCCAACTTTTAAACAAAGGCTATAAAATATATCTTATTCTTTTTAAGATTTTATTTATTTATCTTTAGAGGGGAAGGGAAGGAGAGAGGAAGAGAAATATCAATGGATGGTTGCCTCTCGTGTGTCCCCTGCTGGGAACTATCCTGCAACCCAGGCATGTGCCCTGACTGGGAATCGAACTGTGTTTGTTTGGTTCTCAGGCCCGCGCTCAATCCGCTGAGCTGCACCAGCCATGGCAATATATCTTATTTTTAATTCTAAACTTTTTATCTTATTTTTTCATCACAAATGTAGCCATTTGCTAAACTGTCTCTTGCTTCCAAAATAAAATCTTACACTGTCAATAAATGTGAAAGTTGTGATGCATTGACACAAACAAGATGAGAATAGTATGAGAATGAAAGAGAAAAAAATTGTAAAACATACGCCATTGCACAAACTTTGAAAATGAGTTTTGTATTTTGTAAGTCTCTTTGCTGTGGTCCTATAGTCAGCTGAGAACATAAAGCATTGCCCCTATTAGGCTTTTAGTACTACTGGTCTTAGCAGAGGCTTTTTCTGTTAATAACAATGCCTTGAAAAAGCAATTTGCTTTGTGGAATAAAAAAGAATCAGCAGAACCCAGAAAGAGAACCTCAATTTTATCTTCAGACAGGCAGAAAGCTGAATGCTTTCCATTTGAATGACTAACAGCTTCTATCCTTTTATAAAGCATCATGTAAAAAATGAGCACAACTGCCAATGAGGCACGATCCAGCATGAAAGCACGAGTGGAATCTTTTGAGAGGGCAATACTCTACATAGCCCCAGAGAAAAATATGACAGTCTCACAAAGTTCTATACAGTATTTCCATAACAAAATAAGCAATATTATACATAAACCAATGTGTCCTGGAAGCATATCAGTGCATTTATAAGAATGAAGTCCTTGAGAAACTGTATGTAGTAGGACCTGAGATTCTTAAGTTAAATAATTTTAATTTCTCTCTGTGGAACAACATGAGGAACATATTGTGTGTGTGTGTATGTGTGTGTGTGAGAGAGAGAGAGAGAGAATGGAGGTAAAGTAAAAAGAGAGACGACTACACTTGCTTGTTATGTGACTTTCTCTGAGTGCCCACTTCAGTAAAGTACAAAAATTATAACAAAAATGTTTGATTGAGAATGTTCTAGTGGAAGCCAATGCAAGAACTGGATTTTATAAAACAAAGAAATATCTAGAACAGGGAAAAAAAGGATAGAAAATACAGAAAGAGTGGAGTCCACAAGGAGGCCATGGGGAGATATTGAAGTGATTTGCAGAAATTGAGGAAATGACAAAAACATAAGGACTAGGAATAAAGGTTTAGGTCAAATGTATACTTTTTGGATTCTTTTGAAGAGTTACCTAAAGTAACCACTGTAAACTACATTATATTTCCATTTTGAATAATTCTGTTTGTGATATATAACTTCAATTGCTATTATGCTTTTGATGCCACAAATTGAAAAATTTAATTGTTACCTCCTGCACATGTAGAATCAAATTTGTCAGCATAGATACTTAGTTAAAACTGGACAACAATTTGGAAAGGGGGATGTCTTTCAAAATTTGTTATTTTGTTATGTTTATTTATATTAATAACAAGAAAAATTAAAGTAGCATATTGAATTTTTGTTTCAAAGAGAGTAGATGCATGTCCACTAAGGGCACAAACTTCTCTCTGTATTTCAAAGTAGTCTGGGGATATGGTATTTAGCTCATGGTTTCATTTCATACCATATGCTACATTTAGCTTATGTCTTTTCCAGTGAAAGGCAACATTTTCATATAATTCAAATCTTAATTCAAGGAAGTGAGTGTGGAGGGACTAATTTTTTCAGTTTCCAGTGTCAGGCTTACTGATAGGGCCTTAGAGTTAACTTTTATGTTTCTTTTACCACTTTGAAATAGCACCCCATTTCCTTCTGGCTTTCAAAGTTTCTGCTGAAAAATCAACTACTTGTTTTATGGGGTTCCCTTGCATGTAATTAATTGAAGTTATCTTGTTGCTTTTAAGATTTCTCTTATCTTCAATTTTTGACATTTTAATTATAATATTTTTGGGTGTGGACCTCTTTGAGTTCATCTTGTTTGGACTGTCTGTTCTTCCCAGACCTGGATCTGTTTCCTTTCCTACTTTAGGAACATTTTTAATATTGTTTTTTAAAAGTTTTCTGCCCTTTCTTTTTCTCTTCTCCTTCTCAAACCCCTATAATGCAAATGTTTTTATGCATGTTGTTGTTCCAGAGGTCCCTTAAACTATTTTCACTTAAGTTTTTTTGTCTGTTTGTTACTACTTAGCTTGGGTGATTTCCACTATTCTGTCTTCTAGATTTCTGATCTGTTCTTCAGTATCATCTAATTTGATTCTCATTCCTTTTTTAAGTTATTGTACTCTAGCTATAAGTGATATTTCTATTTTCTATCTTTTTGAAGTTCTCATTGTGTTCATCCATTTTTCTCAGTTTCTCATTTTTCAGGCATGATGGAGAGTTTAAGGGAATTTTTGAGAAAATGACACAGAGACTTAACATCTACTAGTCAGTAAACTGCCTTTCAGTCTAGTTTTTATATGAGATACTTAAATATTCTCATGTTTATTGTCTTAGGGATATGACACACATTATAGTGAGTAGAAAAAATCAGAGATCACCCAATTCCCCAGTAATAGGTGCCTTAACATAATAGAATGTGTTATTTTATTAAGATAGTGTTTAGACTTTTAATGGTGAAATGTTTATCGTATATTGCGTGGGAAAATACAGGATGCCTAATTTTTGAAATATTACTCTAACCATATGAAAATCATGTAGAAAAATATCAGAAATTAAATATGATTGTAGATAGTGGAATTAATGGTGACTGTTTTTCAGCTTCTTGCATTCCCATGATTCCCAGTGTCTTGTTCAGAAGTGTGTCATAAGCCGAACGGGGATAGGATGGAGGGTGGGAGGGAGGTGAGGGTGGGTGCGGTGTGGGGAGTAGTGGAGGGAAAGCAGAGACAACTGTACTTGAACAACAACAACGAAAAAGAAGTGTGTTATATTCTTTGCTGCAAAATAAATGAAGTTATCATTGTTGTAAGTGTTAGTCAATGTTGAAACATTTAGCTTGTCACACGTAAGTGAAAATTACTTTCACTTACTTTTCACGTAAGTGAAAAATACTAAAAGTGTGTGAATCTATTGCAGTAATTGAATATAGTAAGAGCACTGCAGTCTCTGAAAAGGAACTTCAGGTTAGGCATTTTCTGTTTAAGAGAGCATGAAAATGTGCTCTTTTATTTAAAAATGTGCTTTTTAATTTAAAAAGACGAGTTAGTGTCTAATGGGGGAAAATCAGGGAAGGTCATCAAGGAGTATATATAAAGGACACATGGACAAGGTCAAAGGGACAGGATTGAGGGTGGGAGGTGGGGCGGGAGGGAGTTGTGGGGGAAAATGGAGGCAACAGTACTTGAACAATAAAAAAATAAAAAATAAAAATCAAGGCTTTCGACCTAAAAAGAGAACAAATTAGTAATTAAAATATTTATTAATAAATAAAATTGACATATGCAATAACTGATTTACCTATGAGTGCTAAACAAATGGTGTTGCTACATTAATCACAATAAAACCTTTTCAAAATATGGTATTAAGACATAAGATGAACAGTCATGTTCTAAAAGAAAGTTATCATTAGCACTTTAAAAATGATTTTATTTAGAGGAAATTTTTTATTTAAATATTATTTGTGGGGGGCTTCCCCCGCAGGACCCCCCAGTCCACCATGGATGAACATAACGCTACCAAAACATGATTTGCTTGGGGAGGAAAGGGGCTAGTCTCTCAAGGGAAAAAGGCTCAGACCCTCTTCTTCGGTGGCTTTTTATTAGGTTCATAACACACAGGGATACAGGTAAAGCTCATCAATCAATGTCAGGCGGCAAGAATCAAACAATAAATAACATTTCAAAGAAATCTGAGGGCTTAATCTGAGTCAGTGTCTGTCAGGTAAGGGGGTTGCAAAAACTTTAAGAGACATACTCATTTCCTGCCCGGACCCTTATCATACGGATGAAAGCACTCTTAGCAAAGCAAGCTTCACAGGACTTTAAGAAATCTTTCTTATGCCCAATCACCCTGGAACCCGCTCTAGTGGCAGAGGGCTGCACCCCCTCCCAGTTCCCAACCTCTCCCCCTTTTTTGTTTGTTAAAGCAATTGAAGTTGTTGGGCCTGTGAAAGCCCCAAATTGCTGTTTTTGAATGCAATCTCAAGAAAACAATTTCCAAATACATTGTAAAGCACAAATAAGGATTAAAACAAGCATGCATCCAAGGGCTGCCATAACCCAAGCTTAAAAATTCAAATGCAAGGGAATGTTACAAATGCAAGGGAATGACAAGAGTACCAACAGGTCTGGTTACATTTTTGGGAGAGTTAGCACAGACTTCAGGAAATTACTTTAAGATAAGCAGCAAGGGTAAGTCACAAGGCATTATTAGAATCAGTAAACAACTGGTGGCTACAAAGAACCACATACTCAGACTAAGTCCATCAAACCAATATTTTGGGGGGTTCAGCTAGCCAAAGTTATAACAGAGGGTCTGAAAAACCTCCTGCTTGGTTAAGCGTTGAATGTCCTGCAATTTATCAATTTTTCCCTTTGAGTTGGTAAAAAAGGTCCCTCTTAGGTGATGTTGAATACCGCTCCAGGAGTGCTGGCTGGAATTCCACTTCAGGGTGATGACCCACAACTTGGAGAAATCTGAATGCAAAGAGTCCCATGGGTGTAGGTGCATGGTCATCAGGGAAGCCTTTTCTGTGATATAACTTCATGCTCTTCTCCAGGAATTCCAAAGGTCATTCCAGAGAGCAAACACAAGCCTACCCTTTTCCCCAAGTTAAGAGTTCTACAGTATCCCTCCAAGTGCCATCTCCTAAAGGATTTTTATATAAAACTTGAGGGTAAAGTGGCTTTCACTCTTTTGTCTGAAAATATATTTCAATTGGAGTACAAAGCAATACAACATAATTTAGAAGATTATAGGTAAATATGGCTAAAACTCAAATTTTTGGGGGAGGACTCAGGACTCCCCCTTTTCATTGTTTAAAAAGATTTAAAAGTATGATGAACCCATTCTATAATTGCCTGACCAGTTGGATTGTAAAGTATACTTGTTTTATGCTGGATATTCCAGTGCTGAAAAAATAAAAATCTGAGTAGAATGGGCAAGGTATTCAAGGCCATTATCAGTTTTAATTTGTTGAGACCTTCCTGAATGCCTACAGGCCTCAAGCCAATGGGCTTGTATATATTTAGCAGATTCTCCTGTTAAAGCAGATGCAAGTAGGGCATCAGAGTAAGTATCAATAGAAATATGAACGTATTTGAATTTTCCATAGGGAACAAAAAGAGTGACATCTGTTTACCAAATTATTGAAAAGTTAGTCTCTGAGGATTAACTCCTATAAATGGGGGTGCCTTGCTAAGAGCTTGGAAAGACAGGCCCCCTGCTGTTTCTGCAAGCTGTGGTGAGTTTAGCTCCTAGGTTCAGATTTTTCAAGAAAAGTGAGAAAGATGAGAGGGGAGGTGCTCTGAAAAAATACGTTTTAGACAAAAATGGTTATGTGCCAAGGGCCTTTTGTGACTTAATCGACAAACCGTTTTCTTCAGGAGAATAGCCAGTTCTTCCAAAGGAAACAATCAGTGTTTACAGGTACTGAGTTAAAAAATGGTACTTTGTCTTCTGTGGAGAAGGGCTAGTTCTCTCCGGGAGACACTACACCTATATTTCACTTTTACAATAAAGATCACAGCTCTGGCATAAACAAGGAGGATTCTTAATACTTCTTTAACACGTCACACCTCCCATCCCACTTATAGCATCTTTTAGATTGACAAATGTATGAACACATTCACAACTTTCAGAAACAGTATTTTCTCTACTGGCAAATACATTTACCTTTTTTTACAAAATTGGAGTTTTGACCCACTCTGTTTCCCAGCTGGGACAGTTCAACCCTCCTTAGGCAAACTGGTGGCCTGCCCCGCTGCGCCCAGCAGGTTGCAACTGCGCTTGCCTGTGTCTCCAAGAATGCACCGGTGGGAGTGGGGAAGGGTCGCACCCTGGGGAGAAAGGGAAGCAAGAGGGATCGATCCTTGACTCCTGCACAACGTGCAACAAACAACGCTGCCAGCGCCAGCTGAGAGACCCAGCCCTCACTCCAGCCCTCACTCGACTCCACCAGCATGCACACACACCAGGAGCCGCAGCCAAGCCGGGAACTGGGTTGCGCACTTGCTCTGCTGCCATGGTGCGGCAGCTGGCGCCAACCGAGAAAAGGGCCTAGCATAGGTCCCTCTTCTTCCATATTGCTAAAATTAAAATTTTCTAATTTTGTGAACATTCAATGGCTTCACAACTGCTGAAATGAGTTTAAAATATTGCTCTATTTCCTTAGAGCTTGATCCCAATGGTTGAGGATTCTTATAAAGCCTTTAAAAAATTTTTTTAACAAATAAATAAGCCTTTTCCTCAGTGGCTCACAGTCTGGAGGTCACTCACTCAGCCTTAGCCATGGGGGGCAGTTATAACTCCTGAAACCAGGCAGAGCGGTTCTCAACAATTATTTTGAGTTCAGTTTTAATTATGCTATTTATTGTAGCTATTTCTAAAAATTTTTAAATACGTCTATTCATTTCATAATTTTTTGAGACATTTCGTGTTTATTTTATGTGTCCTTCACATTATTTCTCCATATTATAATATCATTCACTGTTGAGAGCAGAGTATAACTTCTAAAGGTTTCAGTCATCATTTGGAGAAAAACCATTAGTGCACTTGATATTTGAAAGTGCACCAACTCTGTAAGTGAGATGCTCTGGGGGAGTATTAAATGCTCTGTACTGTACAAGGAGCTGACATCATCTTGGGGATGTTGCCAACAGATATTGGAAGTGTCAAACGTTAAAGAATTTTAGGTCTGCTGACAGTTTCTGATTTCTCTTACCTGGCAAGTGTATGCAAAGGTTGAGAATAAAGAGTTCATATTTTTTAGAGCTTAAAACATGCCTTTCCAATATTGTTAATGATTAGAATGACTAATGCTCATTTGTACTTAACAAACATATCATTCCAGAACACATAAGGGTTACTTTAATACATGCCCTGTAATTTTAACATTTCATAAACTAATTTTGAGTGGAAAGAAATCTTTGGAACTCATCTAACCTCAAATCCCATTTTACAAATAAAGACAGTTGAACCCATATTCTTAGTGGTTTATCCAAAAATCTGGTATACTTTGTCTAATAATCTTTGCTTTTTACTACAGTTATAAACTTCATGCACATGTTCATCTTTTTTACTAAAAATCATATTTTTGTCACTTTACAAATGAATAAACAACCAACCAAACACCAATAGCAAAACCTAATAAAATATACCATAAATTTGCCTAGTAATTTTGTGTATGTCCCTGTTATGATCAAGAATAAATTTTGATACAATCTCAGCTTATTATATAAACACATAATTCCAAGTTCATTGTATACTAAGAAATGGCTCTATACTCTTTTCTATTTCCTTTAGCATAAGTATGTATCTGTTGATTAATTTAAATATTTTTCCTTTGTTAATGTTACTTATTTTGCACACTAAATTATCTTTGTAAGTACAGAAATGTAATAAAGAAAAAAAACTGATCAATGCCATTTAAGCAAATGAGCTGGATTACAGCTTGTCATTTATATTTATATACCTGGTTTTATGCAAGATTGAATTCTCTCTTTGTTTTTAATAATCTGGTAGCAAGACTTATTAACTAAAGTTTTTGTCGATAGCATACCTCCTCTCAATTTTTAGTTTAGCAATAACTTCATATAACTCATTGTATAATAGCACACTAAATAGAAATGAAATTATTTAAGACAAAGCAAACATAGTTAAGCACAATATTGATTGAAAAATGTGTAAATCTAAGGAGGTATATATTCCATTTTTTTCATAAAACAAAGTAGCAATTCAAATGTAAAGAGATTATTACATATAATATGACTAGACAATTTCTTTACAGGAAAATAACACAATCAGAAAACTAAAAACTACACATTAATTTGTGTTTTGTAGTCATTAACACATTAAAAATACTAGATTTTCAGTCAAGTGTTTTGGTGTTATTTACAGATATAATGGTTCGCTTTCTTTTAATGTACATGGATGGAAGTTTGAAGTGACTTCTTAAGTCAGTTACAACAGTACTTAGGCCTTGAAATATTAAAGAATTTCATTTTTATGATTACTTAGATGTATGTATAATTTTACACTGATTTAAGCTTACTTCCTATAAACTTGGCCTTCTCAGATTTCAATCATTAATTTATAAACTGAATTACTTTGTGGCTTTCTTTTGCAATTTCTAAATCTATTTAATTTGAATCACTAGGGGATTGGTGAACAAATCATATTCGAAGTAATATTTTGTCATATGACATATGAGTATGACATCAAATAAAGCCACAAATCTCTCATCAACAAATGAATTTTTCTGTGCTGCATTTATATCATTATACTGTTATAATGTTAAAAGACACTTACAGGAATGACCTCCAAAGCTCTAATGTTATAATGTAAATCACACACACACACAAATCATGAAGCAAATTTTATTTAGATAGGAAAATAAACAAGGTTTCTTTCTTTATAAAATAATATAAGACTTCTGTTTTCCATCACATTTTGAAAATAGCTAGTTTTTAAAAATTAATTTTGTAAATTTATTCACCCATCTGCTAAATTAACACAACTATCACCTACTTTTTTGTGTGAGAACATTAAATTCTGCTCTCTCAGGAAATTATACAGTATATCATTATTGACTGTATTGATGTTTCACATTAGACTTTCAGACATTATTTATCTTATAGTCAAAAATAGATGTTTTAATAAGACTTTATTCATTATATTTTATAATTTTTATTTTTAATTTTCTAGCCATGTTTTATTTATCTTGCATACCAATATCAAAATTGTCCAGAATATAATTGCTGTACAATGAACTCATAATTTATTTTTTCCTTTGTCACTCAATGGGAATAATGTTGATTAAGCTAGATGAATAAGTTCCACAGAACTACTATTCAACATATTCCCTTTAGTTAACAATAAGGCCTCATGCACTTAAAATTTGTAAAACAATAGATCTCAAATTAAATGCACTTATCGCACACACACACAAAAGCAAAAATAAAAGAAAGGGATACCAGGGAACTTTGGGAGATGTTAGATATGTCTGTTACTTTGACTGTAGCGATAGTTTCACAGGTGTTTGTATATGTTCAAACTATTCAAATTGTTCACATTAAAATGTGCATTTCTTTGCATATAAATTATACATCATAAACTGTTAAACAATAAAATAATTGTACATTTATTTCGTAGATTTTCTTGACTGATATCTGAGTATTCCATTGGAATCTTAATTAACAAAAGCTAAAATGTGTAGAATTGAGTTTTCGTTTTAATGCTTTGAACTTGTCAGGTAGATAGATATGGCTGTGGTAGGGAAGAATGCCCCAAATCTCAGTGGCTTAAAAAAGCAAAGATTCTCACTTGTGGATAGTGAGAGCCCCACGTTGCCTGCTCAGGGATCAGGACTTCACTTCCAGGTCATTGTCAAACGGCATGCTGGATGGACAATTGTGCACTCGTGTAAGGCATGTCATATCACTAATATTTTTGACCAAAATGGTCTCTTAGCTACACTTAACTTTAAAGGGACTGATATGTGTAATTCTTTTGTATGTAGATAAAAGGAACAGCACCAGTGTCTGCCACTACTATTACTAAAGAAAATAAAATGGCTATTCTAAAATAACAATCAAGGAATTTAGAGTTAACATACGGTTGTTAAAATATAGCTTAGTAGAATGTTGAAAAAATTGGGCTCTCAGGACAAAAACATATGAATTTAAATGCTTATGCCTTTAATTAGCTGTGTGTGTGTCTTTAAGAAATCTATTCTACCTCTCTAAATATCAGTTCCCATCTCTGAATAATATGTTGGAACTTCACTGCCTTGTAAAATGATTATAAAAGTTAAATATGACAACATTTGAAAATACATGGCCCATAGTAGTTTATATGTTACAATATGATAACATATGGTAGATACTAAAATGACAATTACTATTATTTATCATTATTATAATGAATAAAATTCATTGAACATTCCTGAAGGAATTATAGTGAATCTAGGAGTCATAGTGTAGATTATTTAGGGATGTAGGATAGTAAATTGAACAGTTTAACTCTAGAAGCATTTCTTTAAAAAAAAATTATTGTTGTTCAGTTACAGCCATCCCAGCTTTCCCTGCCTTGCTCACCCCAACCCCAACCTCAATCCCAAGAAGCATTTCTTTAGTTATTATTAAGTGGAGTACATTGTGTTGGATACAGAGAGTCCAAAGTTAAATGAGATTTGGTGTTATCCATAATTTTGAGTAAAATTTTGGAGGAATGTGATTAAGTGCTCTGTTAAAGAATTCGGTAAAAGCTAAAAAAAAGGAGGGGGAGCTATCTAACTGGTTTACTTGAAGAAGGGATCAGTAAAACAGAAGAAGTTGATGGAGCAGAACATAAAGCAGAGGAGAACAGAAAGATGCGTGTGCACATCTGAGATCAGGGGGGATGTGCATCTAACACCTACGATTGTTAGCTAGTGTGATGCCCAGAGCATTATGATTATCAACTATAGTAACAACATAACTATTAAGTTTCAGTAAGCATAGAACCTATTTGGCACCTCATAAAAAGCAAAAAAAAAAAAAAAAAAGGAGAAAGAAAGAGGAAGATCTTCAAAATAACATTTGCTAATTTTGTAGAAATGTGTTTCATTTGGACTTAAAGAGTAGATATCATCCTATTTTTACTTAAAGTGATTTCAATGCTATGTTTATTTATTACAATTCTATTATTTACACTTAATTTGATAGACATTTATATCATGCAATGGTATTTTGAGTTCCTCTGTATGCTAAAGAAATTTATTCTGTAGACCACAGGGTTTCCCTCAATTAGCCATCACTGTGCAGGGAGCAGACGCTGTCATGTACTTAAATCTCATTACTGCTTTTAGACAAGGAAAAGAAAGTGACAATAATAAACCTGGAAAAACCATAGTTGAATGGATTTGGGGGTGATTTGACAGAGCATCTTAAATTATTTTGCGTGTCTTGGCCTAAGCAAAATATTGTTTCAAGCAATATTTCTCATTGCTTTATCTTGTTAGATAAAATTGAAAACATATGGTCATAATTATTCACATACATCACAGCAAACATTGGTATAAAAAGTTTATGAGTTCTTTGTAGATTTATGAGTTATATCCCTTTACTAACTTTTTTATAGCATTTCAAGTGGGAATTGGGATTTAAAGAATGGAAGCATTTAAGCTATTTAGAATCTATTGAAGTCCAGTAAGATGAGGAATGATATGTCCATCAAATGATATATCAGTGGATTTACATATGTATAATAATTTTGAAAGTGATTCATGAACTGGTGTGGTGTAATGTAAAGAAAATTGAAATTAGAGTCATAAAACGAGACTTGAAATCCAAACTCTGCTTTATAATTCTCTAAGTTTCCGTTATTTCATTGATTTGTAGTACACAAACTTGTTTTCTATGTTTAGTATAGTAAGTAAAATACATTAAAATAGTACATGATCACTTGTACAGGGAAAACATAAATGAAGTTCTCTTTGAATGAAATGATATACCATGAAAATTTTGTGGGTTAAAACTTGATGTACTCAGCGATCTTTTCATTATTTCTATGTATCATCTATCATCTGTCTATCTGCCTATTATTATGTATTGTACTAAAGTTCTCATAACTTCTTACATTGACAGTTCTATATGATACTAAGATAGATGGCATAGCCAGCCAAATTCCAATGTATAAATTGACTGGCTGTGTGGTTATTCATAGCACTCACCTCCTCCTGCCTTTTAAATATTTTTGCAACAAAGTTTTATATTGAACAGAACACCACACACCAGGTACCAATGCCAGAGAATTCCAACTATATGGAGAATAGCAAAGATTATCACAATGCTAGCCATCGGGAACTGAAGTCCAAATTCTTTCTGTCCATTGTATCTTGGTAGCCAGGTCACCAAAGATGACACAACACAGTTACGCACTGGATGGAGAAGAGTGTTTTTTCCATCCCGTAGGACCACTTCCAGTAATGGATATAAGTACCTCATGGCTAACAAGCGTCCCTGGCAAGTGATGCAGGGGAACTGGCTTATGTGCATCCCTCCCTTGCCCCACCAGAAGGAACCCAACCAATCCTCAGTGGAGTCTGAAACACTGAAAGCTGGGAGCTTGCCTAAGGTCCATTGACATTTACACTTAAGTAACACAAAGGAACTTCCACTGAACATGAAACAGAAAAAGATACTCCTACACAAGGTGACAAGCCCAGCACAGGCTATATTAGCGCTTTATCTTTTCATAAGACAGTGTTCCAGGCCCAAAGCCCAGTGTTACACAGCTGAGTGAGGACTGAAAGA
The DNA here is from genome assembly GCA_004027735.1 of Carollia perspicillata. Taxonomy (NCBI): domain Eukaryota; kingdom Metazoa; phylum Chordata; class Mammalia; order Chiroptera; family Phyllostomidae; genus Carollia; species Carollia perspicillata. The sequence goes on along the minus strand of PVKM010008025.1, from coordinate 81 downwards.
CTGCGCATGAGACGGTCTTTCCTAACATTTTAAAATAAATGCCAGTCAATAAAAAATGCAGTATTGCATTAATAGGAAATC
>PVKM010008024.1:0-39988 GCA_004027735.1 Carollia perspicillata | reverse complement strand
GGGCCACCCGACCCACCCGCCATGTGTGGCCTGGCTGTGCCCTGCAGCCGGTGAGCAGCCCTGCTGCTTTCTATGCAGCAGGCACATCTTGAAAAGCTGCCTCAGGGAAAAAGGCAGAACTCAACAGAGAAAAACAATCACACTGCCAAAGAAGCAGAAGGAACTTTCAATGGAAATAGTGATTATTGAGGAGTTTTTTTCTTTGAAAAGAAATGCCTTTGATAGTGCCTTCCTCTGTTCTGTTATTTGGTTGCAAGAACCAATAAGCAGGAGGGAAAATTGGGCACTTTTGTGTATTGCCAGCATCTGCCATAGAAGACAAGTGATGGCCCAACTTCAAGGGGGGATTCTCTATAACTATATCTCTGTCTCCATGTCCATCTGAAGGAAGAGAGAAGAGAGAGGAAGGAAGCAAAGGGAAGAGAAACAATTCAACAAAGAAGGTTTGGTAAGGCACCCCTACTCCCAACTCCAAGGACCCTAGAACATTCATAGTCTTCAGTGACCTGAGAAAGCAACTATATGCCCCTCCTCCCATTTTTCTCTTCTCTGGCTTGGTTAAGCACATTTGGGGATATAAATGGTATAGAGAGTTATAAACTTTAAAAACGTATTGCAAGGTATTGTAAATAAGAAGAAAGGCAAACCAACAAACTGCCTTTGTATGAAGTGTGTGGAGCACAAAGACACCCCTCTTGATGAGGTCTTTGCCGTGGTGGCCCAGCACATTCCATGGCACAGACACTGTGCCCGGCACCTGACCACCAACCACCAAGTAATCCTCACAAGAACCCAGTGACATGAGTCCTGTCATTCCTCCCATTTTACAGCCTAGGAAAGGAAGCTGGAGAGTCTCAGTAACTTGCCCAAGATCACGAAGTCAGTCAATGACGCAACCAGGCTCATAACTATGTCTGTTATGCACCAAAACATTTTGGTCTTAACTATCAAGCTCTTCTGATTCCCTGATGGAAAGGAAATAAATATTCATTATCATTTCTATCTCATTATATATAATTAATTATATAACTAAGGCCAACAGAGAAAGTAATAGAAGCCAAATGCTTCCCAAAGGCTCTGTTGACCTAATGTTAGTTTGCGCAGTTTGCAAAAGATGCAGGAGGCTGATAGCTTTCTCATGGTAAGATCTTACCTCTCCTCCCCGTGCAGATCCCAGATCAAGTACTAGTGAGAACAGTCACATTGTTACTGAACAGAAAGTGGCCTGCAGCCATCCACTGCCTGCTCACAGACAAATCCTGGAGGAAGATATTTGGTGAAAAAAGAAAGAAGTCTTTTATTCAAAAACTGCAAAATTTTGTAAATGCAGACAACTGTATTTGAACAATAAAATTATTTTTTTTAAACTGCAAAGTTTGGAAGAATGGCAGGCCTCTCCCTCAGAGCCCATCTCCTCCGGAACACCCAGAGAAAAACCCCACCCCCCTCTGCCAGATCAGTCCAAAGCTGCACCTGGAGGTCCTTCCCCCGTGTAAAAACACTATCCTTCGGGCACTGCAGGAAGCCACAGCACAACCATCCAGGTGGCTTAGCTTGTTCCTGGTTGCAGTGCAGCTTCAGGCTATTTCCTGTAGTCTGCGCCAGTTGGGGCCTACGGCAGCTGTCAACCACTGTGGCTGGCTGTGCGGGGGTTCCATCTTGCCAGCTGTGGGGCCCAGCACCCCGTGCCCACTGCTAGGGCCTGCTGGTTCCACAAGAACTCCAGCCTGCACATCTATGCTGTGGATCCCAGAGGAAGATGTGTGAGTTTCTTCTTTTCCTCTGTTTAAATCTCTCAGCCCAAACTTTCACTCAGAGAAAGCTAGCCTCCCCAGCCAATCCCATCCTCTTCCTAGGCTAGACCGGCAGGTCTCACTCCAGTGCAGCACCTCCCACTTCTGACACATGCCTGAAGGGAGTAGGAGGATTTTCCCTTATGCAAACATTTCACTAACCTCTTGGATGCTCCATGCAGTGTCTCTTTCTGCTGCATCTCTGCCCAGGGGTAGAAAATCTGTGGGCATGGCCTTGCTATCAGAGAGGCTTTACCCTCCCCTGCTGCCTCTAATATTTCCTGTGGCCCCTCCCTCTGGGTCTGGCCATGCTGTCTGGCCAGGTCTACCTGTATCAAAATCACAGTAATCGAGTTTTATTGAGCACTTATTAGGTGCCAGATGTTATGCTAAATATACCCCGTGATTCTTTCCTTAATCCTCACCAGCCATCTGATGACATAGGTGTTGCCCATGAGAAACTGAAGCTCAGAGATATTAAATAACTTGTTCAAGTTCACTGAGTCTGTAAGGGGCAGAGCAAGAATAGTGAACCCAGCCATCTCTCTGCAGACTGCAGAGCCCACATAAAGACAGGGTATAGCAGGAAGATCAGAAAGCACACAAGTTAGGGGTTCTGCAGGTTTCTTTTTCAGGATTGCAACGATGGATGAAAGGAACTCACTAGAATTTCTGAGGGGCTTCTGGAGGATCTGTCAGGCGTCTTTGAAGGAAAGTCATCCAGATCAAAGTCTAGCTAGAGATGGGCTCTTAACAAAATTCTTGTGCTTTCTGCACTGCTGTAGGAAAAAAAGAATGCCATCGTCTTTGAGGGTCTCAGGGAGGCTGCCTGCATATGGCCAAATTCAGAATTGTCTGTGTGTGTTAATCAGAAGGTTGGAGAGTGGGAGAATCCAAAAGCCCTCAAGAGGTGGTGTTCTGGAAACTCTTTAAGTACTTACTCACCCCACATATTTTATATTTCCTGGTCTAGCTTCAACTTTGAATTGCATCTTATGGTTTAATTGTGCAGAATGAGAAGCTGCTGTGCCTAAGACTGATCCACACTGGGATATGTACAAAATCCAGAGGTGACTTGCTGAAGAAATGCATGTAGCCCAGGACCTTTCCCTGGGAATTATTCTGTTCCTCTGGGGTGGGGCCCAGGGAACTGCATCCTGGCAACCAATCCCAGGAGACTGTCAGAGAGCAAATGGAAAAACACTGTTAGATTTCTCTCTCTGGAGGTTGTAATCCCAAACTCCGATGCTTCCTTCTCCAGCAAATTTTCTCTGACCACCCTCATGCAGCTCTGTACCTCAGTTCTAAGATTCTATTGCTGCTGGGACCTTCCAATTTTTTCATGTATAATATTTCATGAATAAGTAAGTGAGAGACACAGAGATGGAATGGGGTTGGGGGAAATGAATCACACACACACACACACACACACACACACACAGAGTAAAGAGGGAGGGAGGAAGAGATTAAGTTGTAATCATATGGTTTGAGTTTCCTGGATCCAGCTATACCTGAAGCCAATATACATCTGACCTTTTTAGTTTTGTGAGCTAATAAAGAATTGTTTGGATTTAAGCTTTTTTTTTATTTCTAAGCAGGTGATTGATGAGGAAGGAAAGAATTGAAAGGAATGAATCCTTTTTTTTTTTTTTTTTGCTTAGAAAACAGATTAACATGGATAATTGTTACTGTTAAATAAAATGACCCAACACCACTTGCCCTGCCCTTGTGAGGCTGAGCCAGGACCCCAGCCCTTTGCGAGCTCATCATCACCATTAATATTATGTCAATCTAATTTTGTGGTGTAATTGCCTAGGATTCAGTGCCCTGGGGAGCCATGGGTAAATAGTTGATGACTGTGGTTCCTCTAGAATTATAGCCGAAGATATTAAAACAGAAATTGTATCATGTCATCATCTTTCTGTTTCCAGTATCAGCAGCTGACTGAAAGAAAAAAGCCCCTCTGAAGCAAACTCTAAAGTCTCACCTGTTTGAATTTTCATGCCAGAGGCTACAAGGAAAAAAGGAAGCATGTCAATGGAACCAGCTGCCTTGTGTAGCCCTGCAGCTTTTTATGACAGATCGGAACCAGGAATCCAGCAGGGGTTGCTTACAAGTGTAAAACAGTGAGGGGTTCCTTGTGTCTCTTACTATCTCTAAAAACTTTTGAAACATCTCTTTCTTTCCTCTTTTGTGCTTCAATTTTGGATCCTGTTTCCTGGGATCTCAGGGGCCTGAATTCCTTGTAAACTTCTGACTTTGGTTCCCTGATACCAAATTGTTCTTTTGGAGCCAGAAATGGGATTAAAAGCTGGTCCGTTGACCCAGAACCTCCCCTGCTTGTTCTGGGCTGCTGAGCTCCAGTGGACAGGCCGAGGTTGACTCCTCCCCACCAGAGTCAGAAACAGAGCATCTCCCAGGCTTCCTGCAGCTGCAGTTCAACAGCTGTCCCAGAGCCAAAGTCTGTGTTTGGTGCTTCACACCCATTCTCTCCTTCAGTTTTCACAATGGCCCGCTTTGGTTGTCTGTCACCGCACTTAGCAGACAAAGAGCGCCAAACTCACAGAGACTTAAGTGATTTCTCTGACATAACACAGTGAACAAGCAGCAGAGACTGGGTGTAAGCCCAGCTCTATGGGACCTCAAAGACTGAGATCTTCATCGAAGAGCCTGGAGGAGCAAAAATGAGCAAGTATTTAGGAACAGGGCTTGGAAAACTATGGCCCATAGGCTGAATCTGGCCACACCTGTCATTTACATATTGTCTATCGTGCATTTTTTCTACAACAAGAGAAGTGAGTTGTGACAAAGAATATATGCCCTGCAGGGCCCAGAGGTCTAAAAATAGGTAATATGTGCCCTGAAAAGAAAAAAATTACAACCTTTAGTTTAGAGCACTCAATTAGGGAATCAGTTTGACTTAAGAGTCTCTTCCCCTTGCTAGCTCTGTGCCCTCACATTTTCTCTTTGAGGTTTTGGAGATCCTAGGAGCACTGGCCATGGTGAGGCTGTGGTGAAGATCAATAGAAATATCGCATTTCAATCAAGCACCTGGCACAGTGGTCGGCACCTCTAGGAAAGGTAGACTCTTCCTTGCCCCACAAAACTATAGAACACCCAATGCAGCAGAATAACGTGCTGATTCCCACTGGAGGACCAAGAAGCAGCACTAAAGGCCTGGCCGGGGGTTGGAGGGTGAGGACTTACTTGAAGGACAACCTAAGCTGTCCAACTAGGCTTTCTGGAAGGCCTGGGCTCTGGTGACTGACCTTATCAGGGAAGAGTAGCCCCTTGCCTTCCAGACCCTCCTGAATGCCCAGTCTCTGGAGTTGAGCTCTGAGAAAGAATGCCTGAGAATCAAGGTCAATATAAGTTGTTCCTTACAGAGGACACTGTTTTATTTTCCTTCTTTTAGCCCAACATGAAAGGTAGCTATAAAAGAAAAATTAAATGGCTCACCCAGGACTTTATTATCTTATTGATGTGTTGGTGAGTCACATGCATAGCTGCTCTTATCACCAATGAGAGTGGAGCAAATAGATGGTTTTCTTTATTGCAAAGGTGAAATGTAAGTTTCTTTATCATCTGTATTTTAAAGTTCTCAGCAATGATTAAAGTTAGGTATGCACTGAATAGGACATGCTGAATGCATTTTTATGTCCGCTCCCTTTTCTTCTTCTTAAAACATGAAGATTTATTTAAAAAACCAAAGAGCTCCTGTTGGCCTCCTTGGAACCAACACAGGGGCTCTTTGTGATTATGTTAATAAGAATTCACAAGGAGACTTCTTTCTTAACACAGCCCAGGGCTTTATCCCACTGAAAATTATCTCACATTAATTCCATGCAAGCACAAAACTGAACCTCAGAGACAGCTCAGAGTTACAGGGAAGGAACTCACTACATGAATGTGTTCTCTTCAACACCATAGCCCTCAGTTTTCCACACCAAGTTGTTCTAGCCAAGAGGAGAGATTGTGAGCTCAGTGATATATTGAATGCTTAACTCAACTTCATTAACTAGAGCTAAATGTTAACACACACCGTCCCAGCTTCCAGCACAAATTAGCATTCATAATGCACCTAATTAGCCACCACCCAAATGTTCTCCATGATGAATAAGCCCTCAAGAGCCTCAGGACTGCTGTTGGATTTTCCTCAGATGGGTCTGTGGTAGCAGCCTAGTTCTCATGCTTCTCTTGCCCATCAGCCAAATGAGCTGTGAATTGATAAGGTTCTGGACAAACTCATCCAAAGTCAATAATGGAAGGGCAAGGAGTGCTAGCTGCTTTCTTGCCTATATATAGGGAGGGCCCACAGTGAGGTAAGCACAAAGTCAAGGCAGAGGCAGAAATAAAATACCGCTTTCCTGACCACCTGCACTCAGACCCTGTTTGGTGAACACAAAGAGCTCTTGGTAAAATCCATATGGGCGCTGACATCTCGAGAGATGTCCATCCTCACCAAGACACCTGCCTCTGGGTAGCTTGCCACATACGAGGGACGTGCAGATCTGCCCTCCTTCTGACCCTCACTGAGAGAGGTTAAAGGATTTCCCTGAAGGGTGACAGAATATGTTACCTCAGAACCTACCACAGTGGCATGTGGAACCGAAGGCAATCGAGACCCAGGTGACTCAGGAAAAACTTCACCTTTCCTGCTAACTGCCTGAATTTAGATGGGAGCCTGAACCAAGCAGGAAACTATCATCAGAGAACATTTTCACCAGAGAGACTTCTCCAGATGACAGGGCGACCTTTGTTTACCAAACATCTCTTCTCACCTTCCCATGCATTGCCTGTTCCCTTCTAAAGCCCCCAGACCCAACTTTTTTTATAGCTCCAATTGTCTGCCTGCCTGTGAGTATTCTGTTTTTATGAGGTTCCCGTAAGTGCATTCATAATTACATTTGTTTTTCTCACTCCAATCTGTCTTTTTATTATAGAGGGGTCTCAGCCAAGAACCTAGGAGAGCAGGGAAAAACTCTTTTCTCCCCTACAGCCCAGAGGTGCACAAGGGGCAAAGACTGGCTATGAGGCTAAAACTCCATATGCAGTTCACTTCAGATCAACCCTTCTTTGAGCCCCTGTTCCTGGCCATCCTCTGTGCTAACAATTTTGGATCTCTCCCATGTCTACAGTTAGAGCATCTCCAGACTGGGAGTCTGTCCCCTTGTCTCTCCACCTGTTTCTTTGTTCTTGCTTGTCAACCACCACCCTAGGCCAAACCACTGTCATTGGTCACTGTTAGCCTGATTTTGGTGACAGACAGCTGGCCCCTTCTCTCAGATCCCATACTTTTTAAAAATAACTTACCTTTCACACATTAGCTGGATTCTCACTGAAAGGTGTCAGCCACAGCCCATGATTTCCCACTTAGAACCTTTTAATGGTTTCCTGCTGTACACAGCATAAAACCCAAATGCCTGCCTGGCCTACAAGCTCCTCTAGGGTCTCACCCTGCCAAACTCTATGACCCTTGCTCTCCCCTCTTTTCTCACCAAGTTCCCCTTTTTATATATGGCTTTTCCTTTTTGTAATTTCAAATACACCAAGCACTCTCCTGTCCCGGTTCCTTTTCATTTTCTGTTTTCTTCTGCCTGGAATGTTCTTTTGCTCAAGGTTCAAGTCTCAGCTGAAATACTGCTTCCTCCAAGCAGCCTGTGCTGTCCAGTCTAAAGTGTATCTCCTCTATGTCATCCTCCTATTTAGTTCTGTCCTCGCTCTTGTCACATTCAGACAACATTGCGTTTATTTCTCTATGAACTCACAATGGAACAGCAGTACAGCATCTTCTCCATTATCCCACAGCTGCCTTCATACATTAACTGGGCTGCAGATTTTGAGCAAAACTTCTCCTGTCAGACAGAGTGACCGCATGACTGAACTGCAAAAATGTCCTTAGAATAACAAGCATCCCCATGTCTTTTCACTCACATGGGCTGAAAAGCCACACTGAAGCATCCAGACTAGGTGATATATTGATAAAATGGACACGCTCCTGGGCTTGTCACTGGAGAGGGGCATTCTAGCATCCATTCCTCACTTACTAAGAAAACCTCAAGGGTCCCTGTTGCTATGGGGCAGACCAAGGAAAGAGGCTAACAGGATATAAGATGGCATGATCTTCATGGTAAAGGTGGTTCCAAAACCTATTTGCCATGCATGAATATCCAGATCCGTTTCAAAAGTGTCCCCAGAGGTTCTGCTCATGGACTCTTTGCTGAATGAAATCCTTTCTAGGCTAAAAGGATTCTGTAGAAAAGGCTCTTGATTTTTCTGCTCTAGCTACATAACCTTTTCTTCAGCTAAATGCACAGGCTTAGAAAGCTTGTCATTCCAGGCTTTGGGCCCAGGTAGTTGAAAATCCTTCTGTGACACAAAGCTAGGTCCAAAGCTTTGCCTTCTGGCCTTCCTCTGGAGCCACGCCCATCAACAGAGTGCATTTTGTCCAACTGAGAGGCCAGTCCCAAGCCCTATCCCTCATGCTCTGTACTACTTGGGCCAGTTTTGAGGAAACTATAAAAAAAACCAACCTAGTGCCAGGCAGGACTTCCTGTTCAGTGTTTTCTATGATCAAACCTCCCTAGACCTTGACAAGCTCCCAGTGGACAGAGGTTTTATTCAGACTCCTTAGAGGGCCCCTGGTTTTATTCAAGACTCCTTAGAGGACCCCTGGTTTACTCACAGTCTGTGGAAGACATGTGGGACAATACTGCCAGAAAAAGGAGAATTTTAGCAAAAATAGTTTATTGCTCCAATACTAAGAGCAGTGACTCTGATAGGTGTTTATGTTCTGAGATTTCCATAAGTGTCCACACAATGCAGTTATTGAATTAGGCATATATATGTGTGATGTACTGTAGGTTTTTAAATAACTATTTATTTTAAGCCTTCTTCCCTTCACATTGCAAATTAATACATAAAACCAGATGGTGAGTATCATGAGGGCTCCATCAACAATGGGGTACTGATTTCTCTGTGTAAGGTTGCTCTCCTGAACAAGGCTCAGAAACTAACCTCTGCTTACTTGGAGATTTGAATATAGCTTTCTGATAGTCCTGCAAGCAAGAAGGTAAGATTTTTTTTTCCAAAAAATTATTTGGCTACTGTGCAATAGGAAGGGTTTGAAAGCTCCCATACCACCCCTTGTAGCAAACTAATTTTCCATGGGTAGTTGGTCTCCTGTGTATGATAAGTAGGTCTGAAGAAACTGCTGAATACATTCATTTAAAATAGTCTCTGCACCGATGGCTGAGAAATTTCCATGAGCCTGTTGCACTAGAGTGCTTTGCATAATTGAACACTGTGTCTGCAAATAAGACTAATAACCATTGTTGTTCAAAGGATTACCATATCACAGATCTTAATAGTCTACCAGAAATGCTTCTGATGGTAATGTTTTTATTCCATGATCAGCCAACCCTGCACTGACAGTTGTCCATACAAATGAAATGGCCACCCATTTCTCTTTTGGCTATTTGCCTACTCACCTCTGTTCTTGGCCAAATTTCTCTACCTACAAAATATGGAAATTGGACCAGATGGTCTTAGATTCTTGAAAGATCTGACACTGTTTCTGGGTTTGGAAGAATTAAACCATCCTCTTTCAAATGCTCAATGTATATTGAAGGGTGGAGATTGGCTATGGTTACCAGCTTGTAGGGGGCAAAACTGGTATTCTGATTGCCTCTACAGCCTTAGCTCTAACCAGTGTGCTTCTTTGAGTGAAGGAAGAGTAGAGAGTGAAGTCACTCACTCTGTGACCTAGAAGAATTATCTAAAAGGCTTTTAAAAATATGGGTATTTCCTGCTGTTAACCAGGCTAGTACTATCCTATACTCAGTAGATTTGAACACAGAGCTCAGGAAACCAACATCACAAGACTGGCTCTTACATTAGTTGTTGGAATTCTCTCTACGAGTTAGTTGTATGATCTTCTGAATTCCCATGTGGTAATCAAAGATGGGTCTGCTAGACTCCCAGACTTTGGAGAGACAGAGACAATAGCTTGGTATAATTCCCTCGCTCACACAACCAAACACGTGTGCACATGAGCCCATGCACACAGCTGACAGCAGCAGCTCAGTATAGCACATCCAGGGGAGACTTATTGTTTAGTGAACTTAGATAACAGCTCTTCATGAAATGTGATGCCCAATGGGCACAGGTGAAATATTTCAACTGTTTATTATGGCACCAAAGTCTCCAGTCACCAAAGCTATTACAGCAACCTCACAGTCCACACCTCTTCCTCATGGCTGTGGACCCTGGAGGAGGCCAGGCTTAGAGCTCTGCAGGCAGAGCAGGCCAATTGGGAGGCAAACATGGCACTGCTCCCAGGGCATGGCCTGCACTTCAGTTTCATCCAGGCCACCCATAACCTCTACAGCTTTGCTCCTGCTTACCTTTCTGCTTGACAGGGGCAAAGCTGAGTGACATGGACCTCGAGCTCCAGTGCCTGGACCCAAATTATGGTTTCTCCACTTCCTTTGTGGCACTTGACTTGTTTAAGCCTCACTTTCCTTCTTTGCAGAATGAGTATAAACAATGGTATCATCTTTAGTCAAAGGACAGTTAAGAAGATAAATTGAGATTAGACATAGTGTAAGGATCAAATTCTTTCCTGGGAAAAGAATATTGTGAGAGTTTCCTAGGGCTACTGTAACAAATTACTATGATCTCTGTGGCTTAAAACAATGTAAATTTTAGCTTATAGTTCTGGGGGTCAGAAGTCTGAAATCAGTTTCCATGGCCTAAAATTGAAGTATTGGCAGGCCAGCATCCCTGCTGGAGGTCCTAGGGGAGGATCCAGCTCCTCGAGGCTGTCAGCATGCCTGGTCTGTGGCCCCTTCCCCCACCTGAAGAGCATACCACTCTTACTTCTGTTTCCATACTGCCACTTCCTCTGCCCTTCACTCTCCTGTGTCCCTCTTATAGTGACCCTTGTAATTACATCCGGCCCACCTGGATAATCTGGAATAATCTTCCAACTTCAAGATCCTCAACTTAATCATAATGTGTAAAGTCTCTCTTGCTACATAAGGTAAGCTATGTACAGGGTTCAGGGATTAGGATGTGAACATCTTTCAGGGGCCACTGTTCAGCCTCTCACATGCACATACGTGTGATTTTTGCTATTATCTTCTTCCCTCTTGTTCTTTTACCCTTTCACTAGGTAAAATATACATACACTAAAGTAATAAATCTTAAATGTTCAGTTTATAAGTGTTTATATATCTGCACTGCTGTAACCCCATCTCAAGTCATCACAAGAACAGGTTTAAGAGAGAAACTGAAGACGATATAAATAAGTGGAAGCATACACCATGCTCATGGATAGAAATAATTATCATTGATAAAATCCATACTACCCAAAATAATCTATATATTCAACACAATTTCTATCAAAATACCAATGGCATTTGTCACAGAACCAGAACAAATAATGTAGAAATTAATATGGAACTATGAGAGACTCTGAGCAACCAGAGCAATCTTAAGAAAGAAGAACAAAGTTGGAGGTATCATGCTACCTAATATCAAACTCTATTAGAAGACTATAGTAATCAAAACAGCATGATACTGTCATAAAAACAGACACATATATTAATGAAACAGAATAGAAAATCTAGAAATAAACCCATGTCTGTATGGTTAATTATTCTATGACAAATAAGGCAAGAACATACAATAGGGTAAGACAATTATTCAATAAATGGTGTTGGAAAATTGGATACATACAAAAAAATGAAACTAGACCACCTTCTTACACCATATACAAAAATAAACTCCAAATGAATTAAAGACTTAAATGTAAGACTTAAAACCATAAACTCCTAAAAGGAAACACAGACAGTAAAATCTGACATTTCTCTTAGCAATATTTTTTCTTATGTACCTCCTTGGGTAAGGAAACAAAAGAAAAATAAACAATTGTACTAAATCAAAGTGAAAAGTTTCTGCACAGCAAAGGAAACCACTAACAAAAAAAAAAGACAACCTAATGAATGGAAGAAGATATTCACCAATGGTACTACTGACAAGGGGTTAATATTCCAAATGTATAAAGAACTCAACAACACAACACACACAAAAAAAATCATTTCCAAATGGGCAGAAGATCTGGAGAGCGAATATACAGATGGACAATAAACATATGGAAAGATGCTCAATGTCACTAATCATCAGAGAAATGCAAATTCAAAGAACAGAATAGTCTGTAAAGTACAGCATATGGAATATGGTCAATAATATTGGAATACCTATGTATGATGCCTAGTGGTTACTGGAAGTATTGGGGGGATCACTTTGTAAAGTATATGATTACCTAACCACTATGCTATATAGCTGAAATGAATACAACATTGAATGCAAACTAATTAAAAATAAAATTTAAAAATATCAACCCTGGCCCCGTGCCTAGACTATAGCCACCCAAGCTCAATGATACCTATTGTGTTATCTCCATAATCACCATTATCCTCTGAGAAGAGATACACTGTTGTTGCTTATTAATTAAAATTGGCATGTGCAAAGCATGCCTGTTTCCTGTGTGCATCACAAGGCCCACTAACAGAAGAGAGCCTGGAGAAATTCCAAGCTGTCCATTCTCAATATTGATCAGAAACAAATACTGGCAGGCAAGGCTTACTTGGGGTAGGCAAGATTTTGAACCTGAAGTCATGGGCCCATGACTTAAGCTGATTCAGGGAAACTCTATCCTGGGTCTGCGGCCTGGATTTTGGAGAGGAAGCACTCTCTTTGCATTGGGATGCTGACTATAAGGCTAACATAAACCTTGAGTTGCCAGGGCACAACATACTGTGGAGTGAGGCTAATGTGGATGAAAGAAAGCACAGAGATAAGGGAGAGGGAGACGCCTAATCCTTGGGACTTTGTGCAGTCTCAAGATCTTGCAAAACTCAGAGTCAGATCCCCTTCAAGACTTTGTATGACAGCTGCATGAGATAATAAATTCCCATTTTAGTTTAAGGCAGTTTTACTTGGGTTTCTATCACTTGTTACTGAAAGATAATTTTAAAAGATATAATCATCAGCATTTCTGCTCTTGATTTTTGTCTCTCTGGACACACTGAGGCCAAGTATGCAGTGCAAACCACACAACCTTGGGCCCCACAAACAATGAAACCTTCCTTTCTAAAAGTAAAAGCAGCAGGTATGCTAGAAATGGCATGACAAATCTTGAATTATCACTCTACCAAGACCAGAAAAGCCCACATAAACAATGCTAGGTCAACAATTTGCCAGAAATAGCAGCTGAATGGGATGCTGAAACTCCACCTCTTCGGAACATCGCATTCTGTGCACCAGGAGTCCTGTGTCAGCAGAAGTGTGTGCTGTATTGGACAAAATAAAGATAAACTACAGAATGAGCATGGTTCCCCAGTTTCTTCTCAGTGAAATTTTATTCTATGATATTTCCATTCCAGTGCTAGAGTCAGTACAGTAAGCTAATCTGGTATAAAAGTTCTATTCAACCCAATAGCTAAAATTAACTGAACACTGTAGTAGGTAGAATAATGCCCCCCACCAAAGGTGTTCACATGTTAATCCCAAGGATTGTGAATATATCATGTTACTTGGTAAGGAAGAATTAACTTTTTTTATGGCATTGAGGTTGTTAATTAGCTGAGCTCAAGTAGGAACAGGTGGATGCAACATAATTCCAGAAGTCCTTAAAAGTGAAAGAGACAGACAGGAGAGAGGTCAGAATGATGCACTGTTAGATAAACTTGACCCACTGCTGCTAGCCTTGAAGATGGAGCAAGAGTGCCACAAGTCAAAGAATGCGAGAAGACTGTAGAAGCAGAAAAAGCAAGGCAACAGATTCTCTCCTAAAGATGCTATATTTGTTTCCTAAGTTTGCTATAACAAAATCCCAGAGACTGTGTAGCTAAAATAACATAGGTTTATTTGTTCACAGTTCTAGATCTATGCATATGCATTCCTAGTGTCCCCCTGTGTCCACATTTTTTTCTTATAAGGACACCATTCAGACTGGATTAGAACCTACCCAGACTGCCTTGTTTTAACTTAATCACATCTTTCAAGACCTTACTCCAAATGTATTTACATTTTGAGGTTCTAGAGATTAGGACTTCACTGTGTGAATTTGGGGTAGCATAATTCAGCCCATGACAGGTTCCAGAAGGGAAGACAGCCCTGCTCTTATCTCGATTCTAGCCCCAGAACTCTGAGATAATACATGTGTGTTGTTTTTAAACTTCTACGTCTGAGGTAATTTGTTATGGCAGCCCTAGGACGAATAGAAGCATTTAATATCTGCCAGGCACTGTGCTAATGTTAATAAAAGTGCTTTGCTTTTATTAATTTAATTTTCACCTTTCATATCAGCCTCATAAGAGGACATCACCATGATCTCCGTTTCTTGCATGAGGAAGCAGGGGCATGGAGCTGCTAGGTCTCTCCCCATCACCACACTGCTAAAGGAGTGAGGCCAGAACCCAAACCCAAATGCAATGAATTCTTGGGCTGTGCTGCTCATGCCCCAGCCCACTGAAAACACTGAGGACCTGGAAACTTGACTTTTCAATCAGGATGGATAAAGAGCAGTAGCAGAGAGTCACAGGATGAGCAGGGCCCCCTGGACCTGGCCTCTCATTTTGAAAATGAAGAAAACAAAGTCCAGAGAGATGAAGTTGCCTCTCAAGACCCAGAGCAAGTTCTCCGGGGCCAGAGTGGAGTCAAGGCTTCATGGCTTCCCACACGCCAGTCACTCTTTCTCCTCTGAAAATATGACAAGCTGCCTCATGGCATCTCATTGAACTCTTATGCACGGGGAATCTGAGAGCCAAAGCCACAAAGTTAGAAAGTTGCATAGCTTGGTCTCAGCCTCATGGCCAGTTCCAAGCCCGTCCACCTCAACATATCTCTTACAGAAATACCCCATCATGAGAATACAGATTGATATTTAAACCTATCTTTCATTCTTGGTAGGGGTTTGGGGCCAGGCTATATATATAGCCTGTTAGCTCTCTTAAAATCAGACTTAAGGCAACTTCAGAAACAGGAAGAGCCTTTGACATTTTAATTTGAATCCAAAACCTCAGACAGGACTCTGGACAAACAAGAGCACAAAGTGGCTTCATTTCTATTAACTTATTCAGAAAAGTCAACAGTAGCAGAGAGACCTCTGAGCAGCAGATTGTGAACCTGCCACAGGAATGTCAGGCCAAGATTTTGGGGCACCTCCCGAAGGCCCATGCACCTCCTGCTTCTCTGAAGCACCTCAAGATCCAGCTTTATTTCCTGTCCCAAACATCTTTCCTTTCCATTTGTGAGGAGGGCTGCCACAGAGCTGGTAAAGCTAGGACTTCCTTACACAATAGAGTGTTAAAATGCTACAAATACTCCTGGCCAGTAACAGAATTTAATTAACACGATTTCAACAAGATGAAGAAGACCTGCTGTCACTTGTGTACCTGGGACTGGAGGAAGTAGCCATGATTTTCAGTCGCTGGGCCTGCAAGGCCTATGGAGCTTTCTCACCACTGAGTTCCAGCTCCACTGCCTCCCATTGTGATCTGGTGGATCGCTGGAGGGGAATTTGCAGGGGACGGCATGAATATTTCTGTATTATATGTTGGTTGCTAAAATATTGAGAGCGAATATCCCAGAAAAGTCAACTGTCTTTGTACATGCACAGCAAAGTTTTCATGAGAATTGTTTTTGCTGAATTTTAAAGGATCTAATTTTCAGACTATAAGCATCAGTGTAAAACATGGTGAAAGCTGCTGTGGTTGATTTGCTTTGTGTTAACATCCTTGGGCTTCCACTACCCACTGACAGGGACTAAACTAGCAAATGAGAATACCCATGATGTTGCTTAAAACCAAACTTCATTAACACTAAATGAGACTACACTCTCTGCAAGCCGACGGAGTTTTGCATTTGCTTACTTTTTAAAGTGGGATTTTAGTTACAACAGATTAAAGAACACAGAAGGCATGGAAACTGATTAGGGATGAAATGGTAGTCAAATACAACTAGTTTTAAATAAAAATAGAGAATGGATATTTTGCATTTGAAACATTAATGTGCTAATTTATTGCTTCTTTAAAAGGGCTTTTTGTTTTTTTCTTTTGTCTGGAATATTCATTTTGTTATAATATTCCCCATTGGGACAAAAGGGGAAAGGGAGATTAGCACAGGAAGAGAGCCCAGGGCAGGTACATGTTCCATTTACAATGATGCCATCTCAGCGTCGTACTGTTAGGAGCCCTTCGTACTGTTATCACATGCGCGTCCCACAGGCTCGGTTCTACTGCAAATATGCTCGTAACACACTCAACTGGAGCTGCAGAGGGCAGCTCCCTGTAATTTACTCTGTGGTTTAACACCGTCAAGGGATTCTTCACCTGGTCCAAGTGTCTTTCGTTGCACACACACACACACACACACATTTTTTAAGTTTTCACATTGGTCCCAAAGTGCTCATTTGTGAAAAATTCCTTGTGGTTTAATTACACTTTCATTAAGCCAGAGACTATAAAAGCACATATATGACATCGCCTGTCATGGTTTTGTCGGTCCAATAATAGAATAATCAATGATCTCATTCTTAGAAAATGGCATGATCAAAGGTATTATAGAAGCACTTGGATTCATTCTCAGAAAATGGTAGAACAATCACAATGATTGTCAATTGCTAACTGCTTCTGATAAGTATGTAATGAGCCCAATGTTACCCTAACACTGTGGAAATTAAAACCATCTCTCTTGAGTTCTCTCTACTAAACAGAATGAGACCTGTAGAAGACTAGCCTGAGCTTTCAATTGCTTTCTTCAGGTGGATCAAAATAAAATTAAGTCCAAACCTGGAAAATACTGGTTTAATTAAAGAAATCCACCAGCTCATGTATTATACATCAGCCACATTATTATAACTATGCTGGATGTAGGTACTAAAATTACAGTTGATTCCAAAGGTTAAGGCACTTTTACTTAGTTTCAAAGAAGAGAAGAAAATGGAGAATTCATTACTTAAATTTTTATCTGCTTCTACAGCTGGAATGACTTCATTCATTCCAGCTGTAGAAGAGAACTTGGCAGAAGTAGAAGAGAACTGGTGGGAACTCGGCAATTCCTAGTGAATGAAAGAGACTTCCTCCTCTTGGGAGGGGCTCTGGCCCTGCTGCAGCGGTCCACAAACAGAGCAGCCAGGACACTAGGCAGCTCAACACTATGGATCACCCCCTTTTTTCCCCCAGCTTTTCTTTTTTTAATCCTTGCCTGAGGATATATTTAATGATTTGAGAGAGAGAGGAAGAAGGAAAGAGAGGGAGAAAGAGAAATATCGATGTGAGAAAGAAACATCTATCGTTGCCTTCCATAGGTGCCCTGACTAGAAATAAAACCTGCAACAGAACAACACCCCAACCGAGCCACTCGGCCAGGGTTTTTCTAGCTTCTTAAAAAAAGGCATTGCTCCAGCTGGGTGGCTCAGTTGGTTGGAGCATCATCCTGTACACCAAAAGGCTGCAGGTTTGATTCTCTATCAGAGCACATGCCTAGGTTGCAGGTTTGATCCCTGGTTGGGGCACATGTAGGAGGCAACCCATAGGTGTTTCTCCCTTGCATCAAAGTTTCTCTCTCTTTCTCTCCCCCTTCCTGTTCCTCTAAAATCAATAAATATATCCTCAGGTGAGGATTGCAACAAGATCAGATGACTGCCTCTATTTTAGCAAACTCTAAAAATATTCTCAGGAATACACCGCCCAAATTTCCTCCTGGATCTTTCAGGACTTCTGGAAGGGAGAGCATGTTTTTTTAATGGCTGTATCACCAGTGTTCAGTCTGATGTCTGTCAAGTAACAGATGAAGAAATGAATGAATGAAAGACATCTGATCTCCACAGCTCTTTACTTTCAGATTTCCTTCTTTTGTTCCTCCCTACTCTTCTGTATTTTATTATCTCCTAGAATCCCTGAAGAATTCTTGAAATGTGATTTTCAGGTGTGTAGGACACCCTGATCCCTGCTTTGTCTCTCCAATGTTTTCCAGGTGGCCTGCTGTTTGATGAACCACATACATGCTCACTGTTGTTCTTGAATACTGATCAGGCTTCCTCTTTACAGACACATCATATTCAACAGAACACTCATTCTGTTCTCCTTCTTGTGAGGTAGTGCAGGAAATGACAATTTCCATTTCACAGACCAGAAAACTGAGGCTCAGGAGAGGGCAGGTCCTCTGGCTCTAAATATGGGATTCTTTCTCTTTGCCCACAGTGTCCTAAAGATCACATTTTATAAGGAGGTTTTTCCTTAACAACTGAAGAGATTGAGGTTAGATAGAAATTAACAACAGCAAGATTTAAGTCTCACTGGGCTGGTGGGAGTAGAGTGTGCAGGAATTGATTAGATCCTCCTTTTGCACATGACTCTTGACAGACTGTTCAGAATGGGCAGGTGGGGCCCCTGGAACACCTCTACCTTCTGTAGGGGATGGCAACACTGAAAAAGGTTCTTCCTCCTTCTCTGCTTGACTTTGTCTGGAGGACGTGAGGACAACTTCAGAGAATCTCAGGGGGCAGGCTGGTTGCTGCCCTTCTAGAGGGCACCACTGTCATTTCTGATTAGCCCCTTCACTGCCTTTCTGGTGATAGTACTTAGGTTTCCTTGGGGAATGCTGCCCCTTGCACTGGGTCTCGGACTACGTTGGGTCGATCAGCCCATGTGCCCTGGACCACGTGCAGTGTGGGGCAGATGCACCCCAATGTAGCCCTTTTGCTGACTCAGTGCCCTGCTTATCCTCGTTGGTCCTCTCTGAGGCCTGGTGGTTTATCCTTCTCTTGATTCCTCGCGGTGCCCTTGTCTTCCAGTCAATGTTTCTCTTTGCATAGATCAGCCAGACTTTGGCTCTGTTGCCTACAACCAAATTCAAACACTTAACTGATACAGAAAAGACAAAAGAAAGATTTCCTATAGTTTGAAGGGCCATACCTGTCACCCAGGGAGGGACATGGCTGAGGTCTCTATGTCCTCTGTGTCAGCTCCCGCTTCTGCTAGGACCTTACTGCTGGAAAAAGTCCTTGTCACTTTCTGATTGTGGTAGATAGCCCGTGAACAAGGTACTGCTGTCAGAGACCAGACCAGAAAATGGTGAAGAGCAAACCCTTTCATGTCCTCAGTTTAGTCTGAAGAGAGAACTTCCTGATGGGCCAGCAAGAAACGTGTAGGCCTTGGATCTGCTCTGCGTCTGTTTTTCGGCAGAACTAAGAGATAATGTTGAGAGGTGACATTATTTGCTATCAAGCATTGCAGGTGATGAACAATGAAAGGAATCTCTGAAGGCCTAGGGTGAGGGGAAGGTATCTTCATTTCTGGAAAACAGAGCGGAAAGTGACAGAACACATGAGGTGCCGCTGGTCCTGGGGTGAAGGATGTGTTTTCTATTTGAAATGTGTTGGCGCAAATCTGCTCAACTCTTTCCCAGACTCTTCAAAACATCTTTCATGGCTGAGAGATGCCGCATCTGCGGGAAGGGAGGGAATCTTGACCTTGAGTCTCATTCAAGACACGGTGTACCCCAGAAGATGGCTTTCCCTGTCCTGGAGGATTTAGATAACAAGGAACCAGACCTGAATTTGGATGCTTTGTCCTCCTGCAAGTCACTCTCTCCTCCTGGCAAATGCCTCCAGACAATAGCAACAACGTCCATTAATTAAACACTTAACTAATTCCAGATGCTGTGCTAAATGCTTTATATTCATGATTTCATTTAGTTTTCACACCAGCCCATGGAGCCAGCATTGGGCTCCTGCTGGGCTTCAGATCAACCTGAAGAGATGCCCCACCTCAAAACACACACACACACACACACACACACACACACACACACACACACACACCCGTGAGGTTAGAAGCAGGCACGGCTGTACTCCTTATGGGACATGTAGCTGCTAATAACATTATCCGGGGAATATGGGGCCTTGTTGTCCCAGAGCTCAGTTTTTGCTATGCCACAGCCCTTTGAAACTTGGCTTTTGTGTCACCGTTTCAGAAAGTTTAGAATAATCTCTACACTTCTGTTTGTAGAAATGTAGGTAAACATCTGACTGTGCTAGTTCTCGAACCACATCCAGTTTCAGTGAAGCCTCGCCCTCATCCTGAACAGCATTTCTGCTTCAAGCTTTCCTCAGAATGTTGAAAAGCTCACTTAGCTGCCAGAGGCACATGCTGTCACTCACACCTCACTGTGACAGAGCCAGGAAGCAGCAAAGCCAGAATTTGAACCCGCATCAGAAGACCTGCCAACACACTGACTGCTGAGAGCCCCGTGGGGACTGACCCTGTCCGAATGACGTCTAAGGGTCCAGACACAAATGTCTGGCTGCCTTTGCTGCTAGGACGCCAACTGCCCTCAGGGGCCCTCTAAGGTACAGCGACCTGCAGAGCCCTGGCTGAGCCCCTCTTGGCATGGGATTGAACGTGACCAGGCCTGTGATTGAACCAGGCCTGTGGGGCTTCTTCGAGGCAGGAGAAAAGGACAGTCACCATGGGGAGACACTTTCATTAGATGCCCAGGAGCCACACACCCAGATTTGGAATGAGATTCTTGATGCGTCTCCTATACTCTCCCCAACCCCTCCCCCACAAAAATTCCCACCCTTCTGGGGCTCAGGCAGAAGAAAGAGAATCCCTTTTCCATGGGAGCACCTCTCCAGGTTCTTAAGGGCAGTGTTCACACATCACCAATCTTGCCCTGGTCTGCAGTTTAAGCAGACACCCTGCCTCCCTCACTGCAGATCTGGGGTGTAGCTCAGATGCCTCAAAATATATGTTACAATCTGCCCCAGGCCCTTACAACAACCATTACTGGGAGACATCCTGCCAGGTCCTTTAGCAATGTGACCCAACTGGATTTTCAGTGTCTTACTCTAAAATAGCTATTACTGTCACCTGTATTTTCTTGGCAGGGAAGAAACAATAGAAATAATCTGGCACAGTGTTTTCTTTTTAATGGGTACCCATGTGTCTGCGTGATTATGCTCCAAAGTCAGAGAAAAATTGTTCATGCAAAAGTACTATTTAAAGTGAATTAGAACATGCATTTTATATCATTAACAACAAATAACAAACCTTATACAAACTACAGTTTGAGAACCACCAAGCCTGAGTAAGGATAGGAATAAAATCAACATCTATAGGCAGATGTGAGAGTTTTCAAATGATTCTACTTTTAAGATAACTATCAATTCTCTAGAAGTAGAAGAGATATGAACAGAAAATTCTGATGTTCTTGCTTGCTGCCATTTGCTGCATCCTATTTTAATATTAATCATCAATTATTAGAATGCACGTTATAGCCCTGGCTGGAGTGGCTCAGTGGACTGAGTGCCAGCCTGCAAACCACAGAGTTGCCAGTTGGATTCCCAGTCAGGGCACATGCCTGGGTTGTGGGCCAGGTCCCCCAGTAGGGGGTGAGTGAGAGGCAACCACACATTGATACTTCTCTCCCTCCCTTTCTCCCTCTCTTCCCCTCTCTCTAAAAATAAGTAAATAAAATATTTTTTAAAAGAATGCATGTTATAGACCTGTTTGTTACAAGGAGTAATTTAGATAGAGGATCTATATCTAGTAATGGGGGGTCTAGGGTATATGGTGTCTAAGACTTTAAAAATGAAACTTCCAATGACACATCCTCAATGTGCAATTGAGAACTCCAGGTTCAGAGGGGAAGGAACCTAAGGCCAGGTATTGGTCCCAGGGAGCCCTTATCCCCTGGCTTCTGGGCTGGGTCTTCTGCAGTGACATGTCCATCCCATTACTGTGAATCATTAAACCGACATGGTTCAAACTATAATTAAGTTGTTTGGCATAGAAGTGACTGGGACCCTCGCTGAATTGTGTTTATTCTACCGGAATTCTCTGCTCCATGAGACTATGTCAATGATACTTTTTCTTGTACTGGGAAGTCAGAGAAACATTCCCATATCTGCCTTCTGTTTGTATCATGGTTGTCATATGTGCCATACAAACAACCACCAACTTAGGATACGAGGGGAGATTCTTATAGGCGAGGTTGAGGCTCATTAGAACAACCCGTTATGACAACTGGGCCCATGCAATGTGCCAGGCACTTTTCCAAATACTTTTTGTGCACTTTAATATTTAATTCTTAATACTGAGATCAGAATCCTTTTTAGCCAATTTAGAGTTATTAAAACTGAGGTGCAGAAATGTCCACTGACTTGCTCCAAGTTGCTTGGCTAGAAAATCTCAGAGCCGGAATCCAAACCAGGTCTGTTTTGCTGTGACTCTGAACTGATGAAGGTGCTCAGCACACAAAATCCCCACTGCCTGCTCCATGGTCTCCAGGTAAAGTGATAGTATAGTCACAAGGGCTAGCAGAAGAGAACCAAGAGTCACTCTCTGGTCCTTGAGGACAGTCACTTGTGAGTGCCCTTTTCACTGAAGCATGCCCAGTGCACTCTGAGACAAAGCCTCGGTCAGATGTTGTTGCCTTCACAAGTGCACGCAGAGAGCACAGCTTGGGAACTTGCTGGTGACCATGCGCCCGCATCCTCTGTTTTCTAGGGTCCTGTTTCCTTTGTCTCAGGCCTGTGTTGCTAGGCCACAGTTCATCTGGGATTGCTTATTTAGTCTATGATATGGCAACATGTCAGATGGAATCCAGAGAAGTGACAGCATACAAACACACACTGAAATTAAAATATTTCTCACCATTTCAAGTTATTTATGGTCTAACAGTTAACCAGTCACTCAAGTTGAGAATTTGGGTGCCGTAGGGCTGTTTTATTATCCTCAGCATAAAGATGATTGTACATAAACAATATTTACTGTGACAGTCTGCTGGCTTGTTAGAACTATGTTGTGTCAGAATATGATGGTTATAACTGAGGCAGAAAGTGCCTTACTGTCTGTGCTTGCCTCTGTATGAGCTCACCTGGCTCACAGGAAGTACTCACATATTTTGCTTAACACATTCACCCAACATTTATTGACTGACTGCCTACTATGTGCCAGGTTCTTTTCTAAGTACTGGGGACACAAAAAAGAAAAAAGAGCCCCTTTTATTATGAGGCTTACATTCTAATTGGGGGAGACAGACAATAAATAAATAGAGAGATGTCAGTGCTTTGAAGAAAAATGGAGAAAGGAGGACTGAGCATGATGGGTGGTGGTGTTATGGTCTGGGACAGCCTCTCTTTCTGAGTGACACGCGAGAAGATAGGTTAATGGAGTGAGTGACTGGAGAGTAGAGTATTCCAGGAAGAACCAACAGTGAGAGCAAAGGCCCTGAGGCAGGAGCATGCTTGATGCAGTTAAGAAACAGCAAGGAGGCCAGGGTGGCTGCAGTGGATGACTGGGCGCGAGAAGGGTGAGAGGTACCAGGAAGCTTGCAGGGAGGTGTGGCTTGAGTACAGCACCCTGCAGCCATGGTAAGGCCTTTGGATAGCTTTGAAATATATGAATGAAAGAATGAGTGAGTTATTGAATGAAAAGTGCTAGTCCTGTGCTGTGTGTCAGGACAGGTAAAAGCCATCTTCGGCCCATGGCTCCAGCACTAATCAGAGCAGCCACCACTCACTGAATTTACATGATCTAAATTAATCCTCTGACTGTACCAGTGAGTGACACAGGACCCTCTTCTATAGATTAAGACAAGGACAAACTGTGTCTCTGAGCAAGGCCTGTGGTCTAAACTGTTTCAGCTACTGAGACCCTTAGACAGGATGAGCTAACTGAACATAAGAATTTTTAAGAGAGTAGAGCTAACTGAATAAGGAACAGGCCATCGGGGGAAGGGAGGAGCGCCCCAGGATGGAAGCATCTCAGTGGATACTGGACACGAAAACAGACCAGGGGTAGGGTGGAGTGATCTCTGAGCTAGATTTGAAAGTTCCTTAGAGCCTTGATTTCTTCTTCCAGACCTTTCTCTCTGATGCTCCAGAAAGAAATATCAGGGAAAATGTAATCTTTTCAGTGTTTATATGTTTTTAAAGAAACTCATAGGTAAATACTTGCCATTAAAAGTATTGGCAGCCCTAGCTGGTGTGTCTCAGTGGATTGAGTTCCAGCCTGAGAACCAGAGTCACTGGTTCAATTCCCAGTCTAGGGCACGTGCCTGGATTGTGGGCTAGGCCTTGATGTGGGGAACTCAAGAGGCAACCACACATTGATGTTTCTCTCCTTCTCTTTTTCCTTCCCTTCCCCTCTCTAAAAATAAATAAATAAAATTTTTAAAAAAGTATCAGCAGCTTGCAAATGATAATTGTGAAATGTATAAATCAAAACTATTATTATTATTTTAAAGATTTTATTTATTTATTTTCAGAGAGAGGAGAAGGGAGGGAGAATGAGAGGGAGAAGAACATCAATTGGTTGTCTCTCATTCTCCCCCAAATGGGGACTTGGCCCACAACCCAGGCTTGTGTCCTGACAGGGAATTGGACTTGCGACATTTTGGTTTGCAGGCCAGCACTCAATCCACTAAACCACACCAGCTAGAGTTATTATTTACATATCCATTATTTGAAGTAATCATTTTTCCCTTAATTTACAAAAATAATACATACTGACCAAATGAATTCAAAGAATATGGAAGTATATATCAAAAAATATGTTCTTTCTCTTCCTGTGTCCCCTGCCATGGGGTATGTTTTCTTTCCCTCTTTCCTCTGTTCACACATAAACAGGTATGAGCACGTCCTCATGGTCTGCCTCACTAACAGCAGGTGCCCACATAGCCCACTCAGCCCACTTGACTAGCAGTGAGCGTTCAGTTCAGTTCGTCTGCTGGACTTCGTAGCACACCAGCAGTGACAGCCAGCACTCTGAACCTTGCTTTTTCTCTCCTGATGACAACATGGCACGGATACCTTCCACATCAGTAAGTATGTTTCTAACATATTCTTAAATAGTTGCTTAATATCCCAAGGTATATTTATTGAACTACTCACCAATGGAAGGACATTCAACTTGTTTCTTTTTATTGTATTATTAGCAACAATGCTACAGTAAAAATTCGTGTAAAGTATACTTACATTCTAATGTTTGGAGTGGATTTATAAGTTTAGAATTGCTAGTTTAAATGCATGCACAGTGTAATTTTTACAGCACCTACCATGTTAGTTTCTAAGCGTGTTGGCATGTGTCACGTGCTGTCAGTGGGTTTGGCTTTGCCCTTCCCCCACATCATCGAAATGGTTTTGATTTTTGCCAAACCGATGGGCAAAAAGTAATCTCTCTTTTCCCTATTTAATTTTCTCCTGACTACTAATTAAACATCTTTTCAAATGTTTATTGGTCATTTATATTTCACTTCTTATGAATTGCTTATCTGTATCATTTTACAATTTTCCCCTATCTTGTCTTTTTTGATATAGATTGAAAGAAATTTTTTAATGAGCACTCGTATTACACATGTCTCCTGGCACTTTCTTCTGCTATACTGCTTGTCTTTTTATACTAGCTATGGTATCTATTGCTATAAAATGTTTTTAATTCACATATAAATCAATGGTTTGTTCTTGATGGCTGTGAAGTCTGTCCTATAGTTAAGAAGGTACCCCCACACCAAGATTATACAAATATTACTCTGTTTTTTCTAATTAACATTATGTTTTTTATTAACATAATATTCTCAAGGTTCATCTAGGTTGTAGCATGTATTAATACTTCATTCCTTTTGTTGCGAATAATATTCCATTGTACCAACAACATCCTTAAACTTTTAGTTTGCTTTGTTTTATAATTAAAATCTGTTTTTATATGTGGTGTGAGGTAGGGGTTTAATGTTATAAAATCATAGACACTAAAGACTTATTTTATTATTGTTGGAGATACCAGTACCCAGGAGGAAATGAAAATGAATTACAATTCTCTAAAGACATTTATATTTCATCCCACATTAACCAAAGACCTAAGTACTTTCTACGCATCCTATGATGACACTTGCCAGAGATGAAGTCAAACAACAAATTATTTACCAATCTTTACCGTAACAACCTAAGCAATCACACTGACTCGTGGACCTCCTAATGGTTCCCCTCTGCCTTGGGCATTATCAGGTTTGTGGAGTGACATTTATTTAATCAGTATTAGCATTAGATGGCTCATCTTAAAAGATACAACTCTCTATTTCAAACTCATGTGAGCTGGGAGTTCAGAAATAGCATTGGTATTCTGGCTAATTTATTTTGTAAATGTTCATTCTAGAGTGGTGGGAACTTTTGACCTTGATGCTGATTATGATTAGCATAGCAATCACTCTTATATAATTAGAAGGCAGACGAGAATTTTCTTTGGCTTGTTATTAATTCCCTTGTGAATCTTTTCTTCCCTAGCAATGAGGGCAAAGTGTTTTTTGTTAGTCCTAAGAAGATGTGGGTATAGTTACCCCCCCTTAAAAATAACCACTGCTTCCTGGGTGACTGAAATCTGTCTGTGGCACCTCGCTCACCCCCCTCGTTCCCTCCCTGGCCTAGCACTCATCATATGCAACCACAGCCTTCATGGTCAGTCATTGCCGTTGCACTTCCTTAGCTACTAATCTCTTGACAGCCCAGAGGGAGAAGCAAAGACCTTTTCTCCAGACAGGCAATGGCTGGAGACCACTGCAGTAAGGGGCAGGGCAGCCTTTTCCAAATCTCACCCGTGTAAACCTGACTCCTCCGCAGGCCCCAGAAGCCCTGCCCAGCTTCATGCCTCTGCCTGTCCACTTGGAGCTCAAGTTACAGCTGGGAATGACATTCTGTGTCTCAGTTTTAATAATGACTATTATTTATGGAGTATGTGATATTATGCAGGCATTGTGCTAAGTGCTTTTTAGGCTTCCTGTCATTTAATCCTCTCAATAGTGTGAGGCAGGTGTGATTAGCATTCCCATTCTTCAGATAAGGAAATTGTGGCCTCAAGCAATAAAAAACTCGCCCAATGTCGTCCGGTTTGTAAGTGTGAGAATTGGGAATAAGGCACAGCTCTGCCTGACTTCGAGGTCCTGACTCTAAACCAACATGCTGTTCTGTCTCCCCAAAGCTTCACCATGCCCCATGCCTCTTCTAGAACTAAAGCTTCATCTGAAGACATGCCTGCCCCTTCTAATAAAGATGCACTGACAAGAATGATGGTGAGAGCAAACACAGTGCCAGGCTGCCATCACTTTTCACATCTGTTGTTCACCAATGACCCTGTGAGGGGGAACCTATTATGACTGCCATTTACAATCTGAGCAATGGAGGCACACAGGAATCTCACAGCAGGGAAGCAGCAGAGGCAGCCCTGGAGCTGGGGCTGTGTGTGATCTTCACTGTTGCAGGTGAGACCCGGCAAGGCATCTTCAAAGTCCAATGCTGCTGTGTGGCCTGGGCCTCCGTGTTCCGATAGCTGAGTTGGGTCTGTAGTTCACTCTGGGGCGGGATGTGGGAATTCCTTTCCCCCAACATCTTTCCAGGCTGCTCCTCTGCAATTTTTATCTACCACTTCTTTCATGATATCCTTTAAAGCTCCCCACTCCAAGGTATTTTTTTCTAATAATGCTCTTGATGCTGGGGATCATTTCTGTGGTCCTGTGAATACCCAGTGCTCTCTCTGGGCCTTTGAGTGCCACCTTGCTCCTGTGGTGCTGACAGAAGCCTGCTGCCTGACATAGAACCTTCTGCCCCAACCTGAGCTAACTCCCTGGGGTTACTGTCCACATCTCACCACAGACTAGAAGGCAGCTGTCTTCACTAGGGGTGGTTTGAGATGGAGAAGAGAGAGAGGAGAGGAAGAGAGTGAGAGGGGGAAGGTCACCGCTAGAGGAGATGAGAACAACTGAGGCTCAGACTGGGCAGTTCCTTCATGGGGCAGATGCTCTGCTACGATTTTCTATTAACCTGGCTACCGTGATTTAGACAGACTTACTAACTTTTAAGAATGGATGTCAGAAATAATTTGTCTGGTTTAGGATTTTGAATTTTATGATAATCTTTTTGATAAAGTCCCAAGATAACTTCAAATAGCAACTTAAATTTTTGCACTGGATTTTGCTTTAAAATGGCTACAAATTTAATTAGAGTAATAATGATAATGATAAAATTACCAAATAGTATTTATTAATAACTTTTTATGTAACTGGCATCATTTTAAGAGCCTGGAATGTATGAACTCTTTAATTCTTGGGGAGACAGTGCTATTCCTCCCCACACCCCATCTACAGGTGAGGAAACAGACTTGGTTCAGAGCCCAGCTGTCCAGCTGACAGAGGCAGAGCCAGGAGTCTGTCTGCCAGCCCATTGCACAGACCATTACCTGTGTGCTGTGTGGTCTATCTGAACCAAGGACTCCAGAATGGCATTCACCACCATAACAACAAAAATGTTTCTTAACTCCCGATTGCTAACAACTATTTCTCTGTGTCTTTCTGATGTCAGAGGTTTTTATATATGGCACCTCATTTAGTCCTTATAACTATGTTCTGAGGAAAGTACGATTATCATCCTACTTTAAAGATGGGGAAACTGAATCTTAGGGCACATCAGAGAGTTTCCATGGTCAAGTGGCTGGGGAGCAGCATGGTGAACACTTGAACCCAAGCCCAGTTTGAGTCCAGACCTAGTTTTTAATGATATATTATTCTGTGCTCTTTCACAGTATAGTGTAGAAAGGGAATAGATGGTTACTTTTTTAATTAAAAAATGAGTAACTTGTTAAGAATCTAGATTAATGACTTCCCTCTGTATTCTGTGAATTTTAATGTAACTTCATAGGAAAGTCAATGAGTAACTGTAGCATTGACCTTGAGGGCCTATTCAGCTTTTTATTCCCATTGAATACTTTATTATTCATAAATCTAAAACTCTTATAGTTATTCAGTTTTACTATTCATGGTAAAATTTCCTGTCTTTCCTATCTTACCTGTTAACATAGTTTTTGTCCTTTTTTCTGTGTTTCAGATTGAATCTAGTCTAGCTTCAATTCTCTCACTCAAATAGATTATTCCTGACTTCTAGACCCAGCCAAGACCTCTCTCCCATGCTCCAGACCTCATTTTTATCTGCTGCCTGGGCACTGCTGATGTCCCCCATCAGAGATGCATCATGTCCAAAACCCAACAAAATCAGGACTTTCTCCTGACTTCCCAATTTCTGATTATGATGTACCTGTCCCTGGTCACTAGGGTTTAAAACTTCAGGATCATTTTTGGTACTTCTTTCCCCTCCCAAACCCAGTGCTTTCATTCTTTTACTCACCTACGTACTCACTATATGTGTAGGGAGTAGAGCACAAGTAATACCCATCATTCACTCATCCAGTCAGCAAGGACCACACATCTACAACTGGACCACGGGCCCAAGGCCAGACCAGAAAAAGCCAACAAGTAGAGGACTTCTCATAGTGATGTATGATAGCAGCAAGACAATAAATGCATGAAGTAAGGTACATGTGGGTTTTCAAAAGAGGAAGAGATTGCTGTTAGCTGAAGAGTAGTTGGAGACCACAGATTACATCATAGATTACTTCCCTTTCCTGCCACATTCATTACCAGATCCCAAGCACAGAGATGTAAAGCAAAGTTCAGTGCTGAACTTTAAAATTAAGGCTACAAGTCAATGACTTACCAATTCCTGCCCTATTAGCCCAAGCCCATCTCAGATTTAAATTTCAGTCTTTATGCGGCAGGACATTTCCAAACAGTTTTCATCAGAGAAGAACATCAAAACCTAGTTTAGGAATTGAAACATTTGCTGTGGATACTGTACAGGGAAGCTAGTGAGGAACTGACTAGGGTGGTCCAGGTAAGAGACTGATATTTTTCCCCATGGTCTACACTAGGAGCTGGCAAACTATGGCCCACGGATCAAATCTGGCCCATTGCCTGTTCTTGTAAGCAAAGTTTTATTGGAACACGACCATGCTCATCTGTTTACATATTGCCTATGACTACCTTCAAACTACAACAACAGAGACCATCTGGCTTGCAAAGCCTGAAATATTTCCCATTTTGCCTTCTGCAGAAAACGTTTGCTGACCCCTGCTCTAAATACACTGCCTTTGTTTAAGTCTTAGAACATGCAAAGTGTTTTCCCACGTCAGGTAATAGCACATGCTATTCTATCTGCCTGGAACACTCTTCCCTCACTTTTTGCACTACCTTTTTATTAGCCTTCTGGTCTCATTAAATGACAAAGAAGTTTTTAGAACTGAAAAAAAGGCCCTTCTATTTTATTCCTCCACCCTAATTGAACACTTCACGACACTTACAATTGGCCACAACTTTGAGTTACGTATATATTTGTTCATTGTCTGTCTGTCTCTCCCATTAAATTGTGAGTGTCTGTGGGTGGGGCCATGCCTGCTTTATTGACCATTATAGACCTAATAACTACATTGTCCTTGTAAAGACAGGATGCTAAATATGTTCTGTTCCAAGAATGGATAATTAATGAAATGACATGACTCATGACAGAAATGTAATGATTTTACATTTTAAAATTAATGCTAAAACTAATAAAAAAAATTCCTCACCAATAAAATAGGAACTACAAATGGTTGACCACTCCCTATAAACTAATACAAAAAAGATAGCAACTGAAATTTAAAAAGCAAACTATTTGAATAAGTAAATGCCCACAAAAGAGGATGTCCAAATAGCCAATAAACATAAAAAGTTGTTTCAACTTCATTACTCATCATGAAAATGTAAATTACAAACAAATGCACATTGCAAAATAAAACCATGTACATCCACTAGAATGGCTAGAATTACAGAGGAAGAAAACACCAAGTATCAGCAAGCTTGCAAAGAAAACAAAACTGTCTTATACTGCTCATGGGGATGTCAACTGGCACAACTGCTTTGGAAAACTGTTTGACAGTGTCTGCTAAAGCCGAACTTATGCCTCCTCTGTGACCAAAAAAGACCATGCATATGTGCTCACAAAAAGACCAATCCAAAATATTAACAGAAATACCTCTAGAATAGTCCCAAGCTTAGAAACCACTTAAATATATATATATTTATATATAAAGATTATATATATGTGTGTGTATAAAAATAAAAGTATATATAAATATATAAATAAATATGAATAAAAATGTAAAAATATATATACATATATATGCATATATGGGGTCTGTCCAAACAAAGTCCAACCATTGTTAATATAACAAGAATGGTTTGCGTGACATCGATCTAACCTGGCAGCCAAGGAGAATTGACTGGAATGTGCATGTATGAATAATAATGACTTTACTATACTAGTCAGCGGGGGCAGTAGACACTGTTGAATGAGCATGAGTACTGTGTGGCCATCACATTCAAAATGACTGAGCAAATAGGGCACTAAATCTCCATCAAATTTTGCATTAAGCTGAAACATTCCTTCACAGGAAACTATTCAGAGGTTCAGAAGGCCACAGGTATGGGCAACTGGTGATTGGCAGCTTCATCACAACAATGTGCCTGCTTATGCATCACATCTTATGAAGAGTTTTTGGTGAAACATCAAATCACCTAGGTGACTCAGCCCAGATTTGGTGCCCTGTGACTTCTGGCTTTTCCCAAAGCTAAAACCACCTTTGAAAGTGAAGAGATTTTCAAACCATAGGTGGGATTCAGAAAAATACAACAGGGTATCTGATGGTGATTCCAACAAAGGCTTTTACAGATTGTTTTGAACAGTGGAAGAGATGCTAGGAAAACTGTGCGAGGTTCCAAGGTGCCTACTTTGAAGGGGACTGAAGTGTCATTGTCCTATATGCAATGTTTCTTATATTTTATATCTTCTTCAATAAAAGTATCTATTTTTCATAGTGTGTGGCTGGATACATTCCAGATACACACATACACAAATGTGAACACACAACAGAATACTATGCAGCAATAAAAATGTACCATCTGTCACTCTGCACAACAAAATGAATAAATTTAGCAAATGCAATGTTGACAGAAAGACACCAGACACAAAATAAGTTTGTTTAGGACTAAAGAAACAAACAAAACATATTTTTGTTATTAGGAGTCAGGGTGAGATTGCCCTTGTTGGATCCTAACTGCAAAGGGGTCACAGGAGTGCTTGTAGAGAATGGCTGATGTTCTTTCTTAATGTGGGTGCTGGGTCCATAACTGTATTTAGTTGTGAAAAGTCATCGAAAGTGTACTTAGGCTAGGTACACTTTTCAGTGTGTCATAATACAATAGAAAATTGAACAAAAATTTAAATGGTTGATTACTTTTTATTGTGTGTTTGGTACATGAGAAGTATAAAGCGTGCTTCCTGGAATATATACCATTGGAAGCAGGGTGTCTTTAAAACATCTATAGGACTGCACGATCATACAGAAATGGACAAGGACATTTTGCATCAAAGGCCATTAGTGGGTATGAAACACATTAAGGGCAATATCCTTCAGTATGAAGTCAAATAAAAACAAAATATCAATAATAGCACTTTATAAGTTTTTAATAATTCTTGATAGCCATTCCATTTCCGCTTCCACACAAGAACCTTACTATAAGCTGACATGGGCGGGACTGTGGTTCCCACAGCACAGGTCAGGAAACTGTGGCCCGAGAAACATTATGTCACCAGAGATCATGGCATAAATGGATCCCTAACTCTCATTCAGCTGGTCTTTCAATATTTCAATATTCTAGGAATTTCTAAGTGATTTGAACCTGAAAATCTTCTTCTAGAGAGGAAAATTTTCCAAAAACTTTGAGCAGGCTAATGCATGAACTTTATATATATATATATATATATAATAAAAACCCACTGTGAATTCAGTAACACTTTAAGGTGAGTTTCTATTTTGTTGATCATAGCTATACATATGTGTTTAGGAAGCAGTCATGCAAACAAGTCATGACATAGGTATTAATTCTGAAGATAATGTTAAATGTGTATATGGATTCAGGATATTCAAATGTATAATCTAATGGTCAAATTAGTCTATAGACCAAGGATCAGAGAGCCTCCGGTCTCTTTCTGTGGATTTCCTGCAGAGGCTTCAGAAGTTAGACGTCACACTCCAGCCTTCCACGGGGGAATGCCAGCTCAGTGTTTATTAGCTATACAACCAGGTACAGCAGAGAGTGGGTAGTTCTGTTTGTCTCCTGCTCGTGCCCCTTCTGCACACAACACCATGTTTCAATTGGGAGAACCCCCTTCCCTTCTCTCAGTTCCCATCATATTTCAGGGCTGACCTTATGCCACCCAGCGTGTGCCAATTGGAATGCTTCATTCCCTGAGGTCTGGACAAAAGAACCAAGCTGAGCAAAATAATGGTTAGTATTATGAATTTGGGAAAAATGTTTGGGAAGTAGTGTTACAGTAGGCATCCAGTTAGATATTAATGAAAGAGAAGGAAGCTAGACATCTAATGAAGCTGTATTAACTAGAAAGGGGCAGCTTCTCAGACACTCCAGGGGACAACCACATCCTCAATCCAGAGTAGGCAGGAAAGACCAACAGGCTTTCCAGTCTCCCTGGGGAACAACTGGGGAGAGAGAAAACAGTGAGGGGGAAGTTCCACTCCTGAGGCATGTGCAGTAGAAGCCAAAATGGTGACGATAAAGGGGGGAAGTCTAGCCTGGGAAAATCGGGGAAAAGGATCAGATAGGATAAGAGCAGGAACTCCAGAAGACCCAGGAGAGAGACTGGGTACAGGGAGGCACTAGCACATGCCTGCAAAGAATCAGGAAGAAGATGGTTAGTTTAAGAGAAAGCCCACCCCTGCCCAAATCCAAGGAAATACAATCAAACCCTAATAAAGGCCCGAGGCACATTCTCTCTATACAGCAGGTGCACAGGCTCGAAGCGCTGAGCCAAAAGCAGGCCAGATGGGAGCAGAGACTGTGCTGGATGGACTACTAAAACCTCGGATGCCAAGCTAATGGCATAGCAGCTCTGGATCCTGGCCCTCGTCCTGGGCTTGGTGCAGCGAGATGGAGCTGAGCCACCTGATTATGGATGAGACATTGGGCACCTGGGAGCAGTCCTCAGTTTTTGCTCCAATAAATCGTTCCACTAAGCCTCAAGTCTAACTATGCATGGGTCTCCAAAACGCATTTCCCCCGACTCCATAAAAGAATCCTGTTTCTACCAGCAACATAGGAGATGTCTTTCTGCCTGGGTTGCTAAGCTGGCAGGTCACAGCCTGGAGCTATAGAGGCCACTCCACACTGTATGGGAAGAATCTTCTGGGAATAAAGCTAACACAGAGAAAACAGCCCAGATATAGAGGATAAGTCTGACACCGTCTCTTGAGCACCTGGATTAACCTGTGCCTGAAGCTAGCAGGCACCTGTTAGCTGGCTACCCTCTGTCCCATTGTTTCTGAGTTGCATAGCAAGGTTTTTTTCCACCACATGTGTTCTGCTCTTCCTCAACTACCCGTGAAGTGCCCATTCTCATGCCTGAAATCTCATGCCTGTTCTCCTCCTTTTCTTTTTTGCCCAAAAATGTCTTTTTACCCAATGTTGCCTCAATATCTTTAGAACATTTATGTCTAGGCAAATTCCCACATACACATATTAAAACTTTGGTTTTCTCCTGTTAATTTGTGCCTGTGAATTTGATTATAAGCCCAGTCAAAAGAACTTAGAAGGTGGAAGGGAGAGTATTAATATGTTTTTAGCCAACACAATTATAACACTCAGAGAGTGATTATAAGGATCAAATGAGGTAATGAGTACAAAAGCACCTGGTAAACTGGTAAAAAAAATGCTTAAAACGCTTGTGTTGCCCTTAATTATAACCCCCAAAAAG
This sequence comes from Carollia perspicillata, assembly GCA_004027735.1. Classification (NCBI taxonomy): domain Eukaryota; kingdom Metazoa; phylum Chordata; class Mammalia; order Chiroptera; family Phyllostomidae; genus Carollia; species Carollia perspicillata. The sequence goes on along the minus strand of PVKM010008024.1, from coordinate 5,434 downwards.
AAGACTTTAAGGGGGGACAATAGGTACAAAAGAAAAACCTTGCCTCTCCCTTTTTTCTGGTATGAAGAGATTCTGGCTAAGTCTAATAAAGGCGGAATATATGACTTCTGAATTAGAAGAGTCATATATTCATATATTCCTTTTCTAATTCAGATTTGAAACCCTAAAGGTTTAGCGGATCATGTGGAGGGAAGATGATAGTAAGGTCTGGGCTACAAAATGAATCACTAAGGTGAGAAGCAGTGGCCAGCTCACTGATGAGCCTTCCTCATCTCACAGGCATATCGGAGACAGTGAAATACGGTTTCGGGAACCGTGAAGGAATTATAGCAGGACAGGGTTTATTTAGATCACCAGAAGTGTGGCATGGCACTTATCAGACAATAAGTGTGTGTGCTAAAGCTTGTCATCAAATGACCCTAACATCAGGTCTTCTTTTAAACTTGGATGATACACCTAGAACAACTAGGGGAATAAAACCATTGTGCCCAGCTCCTATGTCTAATTTCTCAGGAGCCTACTGAGTATAACTCCCTCCCCAAGCTTAGTAGAAAGGTGAGAATTACTTCCACATTTCCTGGGGGAAAGCCTGATCACTCTACTGAGCCAGCCATTACTTAGGGGATTCTAAAGACAAGATTGGACTCCAGATTCTGTATGTTGACAAGAAGTTATGATAAAGATGGTTTTTAGAGGATATACTCAGGAAAATCTGGTGCCAAACTTGGCCAAGGTGAGAACACACTTTTTCTTCTAAAAATAGAAATAGTCTTTTTTTGTTCTGATTTTATAAGTAGTGTGTGCTTGCTAAAAAAAGATATTCAAAAATGTAGAGAATAAAAAGTATGTATATGTATCTATATATTTATATCTAAATCTATAACTATGGATAATGAGAGTTATATTTTAACTGAAGTAGTATCACATTCAAATATAGTTTACAATCTGCCTATGTCACCTAACAGTATAGCATGAACTTTTTTCAATGTCAGTAAATATAAACCAACATTTTTCTTTTTGATATATCATAATGCATGATAGTCCATGTGGAGAGATACTTAAAAGTTTTCTCTCAAAATTTTTAGTTTTTTAAACAACGGGTCAAGTTTGTATATATGGTTAAATATTTAAGATAAAAACTTATTTAAGAGACATTCCTAGAAGAGTTAGCACCTCATCCAATTGCATTTAAAATCAAGGCGTTGGCTAAATCGTCCCCACTAGGGCTGTGCCAGTTTTATTCCCATTGACATTACTGGGAAGCTTGTGTTTTTCTATATCCTGAATAATACTTGATATTGTCATTCTTTTAAATGTTTTTGTGCCTCTTGATTTTGAGCATTATCAGAGAGGTGACCATATATGAGTAGGTGAGAATGATGTTGGTTCTGACAAGATGGTGGGATGGATTATATTTAAAATAGAACCCACAGGATTTGCTGATCCATAAGATGTAGAAAGCAAGAGAAAGAGAGGTGTCTGAGATGATCCTAAGACCAATCTAAATTGATCTGAGACTCATCCATGCTAAGGGGGAGTTCCATCCAAGATGCTCTTCTTCCTTCATACAAGAACCTATGGTAGTGGCTATAGAGATTAGTAAGTTAAATTCAGTGACAAGCATTTGAGTAAATACCAGCACAAAGCTGCTGATAAAGAAAAAATGGCATCTGGGGAAAATATACAAAAACCAGTTAAGTCACTGAGAAGTACTTCAGAGACCAGGCATGTTGGTCCCTAAGTATTCATCCCATGGCCCACAAGTCACTGGGCACTTTCTTAATCTTAGCAATATTGACATTTGGGTCTGGTAATTCTTAGTTTGGGGGATATATCCTATGTATTTTGGATGTTTAGCAGCATCCCTGCTTTATACCAATTAGATACCAGTAGAACCCCTGACCCTACTTTGAGTTGTGACAACTAAAAATGTCTTCCAATCTTGCCAAATGTCTCCAGGGGAGAAAATTGTCTTCATTAGAACTGCTGCTTTATGTGGATCGCTCATAGTGCCAAAATCCCATGCACTGGGGTCAGTACACTACACCCAAGTGTCTCATGCAGCAGCTTCACGTGTGGGCAGAGCCTCTATTTTGTGCAGCCAAGCCCCCTTTCAATGACCCTTCCACAGGCGAATTTCACTGGCCCATCCAGCTGGACCCCAGAGCATTCGACATGTCCAACCCTATGTTGCTTCCAGTATATCTGTGTCTGCCCAGCTGCTGCTTCCTAGCTATTTGCCCACAAACCTCCAGGTGCTTTCCTTATCACCTGCCTTGGTTAATGCATCATTTGGATCTCAGCTCAACTATGCTACTTGGGGAGCTTTTTGTGACCCCCAGGATTGGACTAGATACCTCCTTGAAACTTCAGTCCTATCTTGTCTTCCTTTTCTCTTAATGCATTCTCATTTGCAATTTTATGTGTATTTGAGAATTATTTGATTGTCAGCTCCCTCCCAGGAATGTGACCTCAATGAAGATGGAGCTCTGTCTGCTTTTGCACACAATTAAACCCCGGTCACTAGCACAGTACTCAACACATAATGGACTCCAGTTTTGTTGAATGAATAAATAATTAGATTAATTAGGATAATGTTTGTGAGGCTGCCTACAAAGCGTTCCCATAAACACTCAGTAAATAGTTGTTGTGATATTACTTTACTATTATTATTATTTATAGTAGATACAGGGAGACACATGCTCAGGGATTATAAATTCATGTGCACTGATTAATTTCCTTCCTTGTCTATTTCTCCTATTTCTTCTTTATACTTTTTTTTGTCTACAGTAGTTTCCATGTATGCAAAATGAGCTTCTCTGTATTTAAAATTTTATAAGCGAATAAGTCTAAAATTCTCATAGAAACTCAAGGAACTATTAAATGCAATCAGACAGTATAATAGATTTCACCAGGTACAATTGAGATAGTTGCAGACCCACCAGGGTTAAGTTCCAAAGGGCCGATCTACACAGGACAGTCTAAGCCACAAACCAGACTTAATCTCCAAGGCTTTTCCCCAGAGGGCTGTTTGTGGACTAAGTAATTAAGGCCAAGATGGATGTCTCAGAGCTGAACAGGGCAGAGAAGGCATTCTACCAGAGCCTAGGTCTCCTTTTCAGAGACAGTCACATGTCATAGGCAATTGGATTGGGTGTTCAGAACTAGAAGTACAATTCAATTGTCTGAGAAAACAGAACCCAATTGAGTTTTCTCTTGGCTCCAAGAGAAGCTTCATCATCCCATGAGGAGTGACCTAGAACCCCTACTTTATCTTTGGACCTTTGGAACACCTGCTTGCTCTGGGACACTTGCTATCTGAGACAAGCAAATATGCATCATTTCACTTCCCAGTGCTTGGGATGTTACCATCAATTAAATTTTATCAGATGCAATGGGCAGTGCATCTCACATAGACAGTAATGAACAGAGGAGTCAGTCTATCCCTGATTCAGAGTCTGGGGGATGTTGGCATGACTCCTCCCCTGGATGATCATCAGCTGGGAGACCATTTGCCATATAAAAGCTAAGCCTCCAAACCACCTTAGAATGCATAAAACCTCTGAGGCATCCAGAAACTTTTCCCTTCCTCCCATCTGGAAACACCTGTAATCTCAAGAAGGGCTGTCATGACCAGAAACTAAGACAGTAAACAATCTCCTTCTTTGTACCTACATTCAGTGTAAGCAATGTGGACAGCACAGATTAGCCTTCCCTAAACACCAATAATTCACATGCAGAAGGTTGCTATTGGCTGGACAAGTAGATCTGAAACACAGCCTAATTGTCTTCAATCTACTGTTTTAGCCTCAGGACTCCCCCCTTTCACACTCATGCTGGAATTCATTGTTGTGTTGTATGTAAACTTTGAGCTGCCCTGATTTAAAAAGATCCATTCTTGACCCCCTACCTCATTCTTTATATCAACTCATCTGTGGAATGTGAAGGGGTCCTTGAAGGTCAGTTTGAAAACCATTGCACTATTCAAGAATCCATATGTCTATGCAAACAAGACCTGGGGAACCCAGTTTTGATCTCATTGGAGAATATGAATCTGCAGGCCCTACCCTTAAACAGGTTTACTGGGCCTTTAATGAATCATGACACGGGCTCATGGCTGTCCTTACCTCATGGATGAGGGAACCAGCTGAAAGATGGTAGGGGCAGAACCCCCACCCTCATTCCCCAAGCCATACATCTTGGCACAGGGTTTCATGCATCTACAGGCACAGACACATTTTCCTAATTTGCACAAAGGCACACAGCAATAGCTCCAGCTGTTATACTGGGCATTTTTTTTTTTTGCTATATTCTAGAAGAATCCCCTTGATTAAGAATGAAAAAGTGTGAATACAGCAAAAGGAAATGATGAGGGCTGTGCTTGCAACTGGACAAGCTCTGTTCACCCAGCTGACCTCCCCATCTCCCTGACCTTGCTCTCTGGAGAGGGCAGAGCACTGCTCACTCACCAGGCAGGGCAGGTCCCTCAACTCTGCTTAGGGGAATTAACAGGCAGAGGTATAAAACTGACTTACAGTATTCTAATTCTTCTTTAATTATGTTCCACATCATTACCTCAGCAAGGACTCTTCCAGGGCCTGTCTCACTATCAAGGGGAAGGTTAGAGGGGAATGATAGAATTTCTCCCTGATTCTGTCCACAGCTGCATTCCAGCTTTGCAAAGTTTCTCATCAGTCCAGTCGGGTATGAAAAAATAGGAGAATGTCCTTCTTTCCTCAAAGCCCAGTGAAGGCATGAAGATAAAGGAGACTTTGAAACTGATAATTGAAAGAAAAATTCTATCCAAGCCTTTCATGTTCTCCTGGACTCAAGTTCTTTTTCTATCCTCCAGCATGTTACAGCTGCTATGGGAGGTTGGGAGAGGGTGCCTATCAGGGGTGCTTTCATGCCAAACAGCAGCTAAGGCCAGTGGCTTAGCCAGGAAGGTAAGCTTCTTTCTCAGGGATCCCTTCTTTAGGGATGGTCTAAATACACCAGGGCCGTGGAGGAATAGCCCTCAGGTGTAGCCCACTGAAAAAACAGAGGGCAGCACCTTCTGAAGTTTCACCTTAGAGTCTAGGTATGTGAAAGTGGAAGGGTTTTAGAATTTATCTATCATGTGTATGAAACATCTCATCTAGCCTCCGCTTTGGGGCGGGAAAAAGCTCATACCATGACAAGGTGGCCTGTCCCTTAGCTCAGACGTGTATGTTCTATAGCAGGCTCTTTTAATTTCCTCCCAATGATCCACTCATTAAACAGTTGCTTCAGAAGTAGGTTGGAATCCTAGCTCTGCCTCTTGCTAGCTGCATGATCATGAGCAAGTAGGTTAATTTCTCTGAACCTCAGTTTCCTCATCTGTAAAATGGGTGTTAATAGTAGCACTTATCTCTTATGAAATTAATGCATTTCAAGATCTTGACATAGGGCTTTG
>PVKM010008023.1:0-39983 GCA_004027735.1 Carollia perspicillata | reverse complement strand
GTTTGGAACAGGTGGTTGTCTAGAAAGGAGGTGCTCACACCGGGATAGGTAAAAAGGACACGGTGGCCAGCTCAAAGGGGTCCCTTCTACCAAATTAGGACAAGTGGATTTAAAGTTCTAAAAGTTTCAGTTAAGAAACAGAGATTATTAGACTGGATAATAGTCATAAAACAAATTTTAACCATATGCTATATATAGGAGACACATCTACAACACACAGATGCAATAAGGATTTAACAGAGAGAAAAAGTACATCATACAATGAACTAGAAGAAAACTCACGTACCTGTACTGACATATCCACTTAAACAAACACGACTTAGATCTGTGCAAAACAGAGCTGCACTCAAGCCCCAGCAAAAAGTTTTACAGGCAGGGTAGGGAGGTGATGGGGCTGGTGGTCACTGTCTGGTCCTTTTCCAAAGGAGACTTTCAATTAGTCCCCCGTTCTGTCCAACATTTCCCCTCACTCTCTATGAGGCCATGCTTTCATAAATTCTGCTCCTGTGAATCATACTTTTCCCCAGTGAATTAAACTTCTGGTCTTCTGCCTGATCATGGACTGATAATGGGCAGTCCAAAGGTCTTGATTACTTGGTTACATGGGGGTCAGCTCTTCCCTACATAGGGATTTTTCAACATATGTTTTTCCACACAGTGCCTAATTTTCCAGAGTAGTCCAGGTCTACTGGCTCTGCTCATGACAGTTTCTTTGCAAAACTTATTTTCCTACCTCATTCTTTTGTCCTCTGATGACATCCCTGCTATTCTTTGTCCACATGTTTTATACTTTTTAATATTTTTACTACCACTAGAACAAAATCTTAAGAGATAATATACGTGTTCAACCATCCACCTTTTATAGGAAATCTCACATTTAAAAAAACTCTGTAGCCTTATAATTCTTTAAAATCTGATAAAACCCATTTCTCGTTATACTTTACAAAAACCTCCTTTAGTACTTTAACCTGTTTATTCTTTCAGATGAGGTTAGATTCACTTTGCTAACTGCCTGCTTTCCACTGCCCAACTATAAATGTATCAGCACATGCACACACAATCCCCCCTCCTAAAATGTCCCTTTTAAAAATAAATTACATATAAATTCTTTTAAGAGGTATCAGTCATCATGAAAAACTGAAAACCAAGATGCACAGGCATTTTGCCAAATTATAACCTTTCCCAAAGGACATATGTATAACAGTCCCCTTAAAAAGCTCACTGGTTTTCTCCAACCTGAGGGAATTAAAGAATACCTCGAATTTCTCTCAAAGCACTTTATGTTAATATTCCCAACTACAGTGTCATACGAGCTAAGCAATATTTTCATTATAACTTAATAGCAGTTACATTTCTCATTAGGAATGAATCCAGTAACTCTCTGGTCCATGCAAGCACGGCCAGGGCGAAATCATCACCAACGGGTTGGTGCTTTCCGGGGCCACAGATACAGTTAGTGTTCCAGGTCTACAAGACGAAAGCTGAAACTGTAGGAATCTTACAAATTCACCAATATAAATGCCACTTTATCATGTTTCTTGGAAGCCAATCTTCTGTAACATCTTAACATTATTTTGTTCCCTCTTTCAAATTTCAAAACAATACATTCATTTACACACACTAAGTCACTAAATATCTGTTAGTTGGGCTCTGTACCAGATGAGGAGGAAGGATTAGATTCCTGCCCTTACCAAGCAAAGAAATTAGTAGGGGAACTCAAAATACATGGGTGACACCGCCGTACTGTGTCCAATGCTACTGCCGGATTCTGTGAGATTGTAAAAGAGGAATGCAGAATATTTACCTCAACCTGAAGGATCGCTTGAGCCGAGAGTTAAACACACATATACTAAATGAAAATAAGGGGGAGGGAGGGCTTCCCAGGTCAGAGGAGTGGCACTTGACATCAGGACATAGGTGTAAGGCGAAAAAAGGAAGCAATAATGAAAAAATGCTGCATATCACTAATCAGGGAGATACAAATCGAAACCACAACGAGACACACCTGTTAAGAATGGCCATTACCAAAAGACAAGAAGTAAGTGCTGCCAAGGATGCGGAGGAAAGAAAACCCTTGTGCACTGTCAGTGGGAATGTAAACTGGTGCAGACACTACGGAAACAGTAACAAGATTCCTCAAAAAATTAAAAATACAGCTTCCATATGATCCAGCAATTCCACTTCTGGGTATTTATCTGAAAAAATAAAAATACTAACTCGAAAAGATATATACATCCCCATGTTCATTACAGCATTATTTACAATAGCTAACATACGAAAACAGTCAAAGTGTTCACTGACCGGGTGAATGGATAAAAGTTATGGCATGTGCTGTATGTACAAGAGAATGCTATTCAGCCATGAAAAAGCATGAAATCTTGCAACTTGTGACAATATAGATAGATGTTGTGAGTATTGTTCACAGGTGGCAAACCCAAGGCCCATGGGCCGAATCCAGCCTTCCACCTTGTTTTATCCGGCCCAGCACCTCGTTTCTACTTGGCAGCAGTGACAAGCTCCTTGCCCCTGGTTAAGGAGTAGTTACATTTACACAGTCCTAAAATTACATTCCGCCCTTTGAAGGCAACCATGAGGCTGATGTGGCCCCCAGAGAAAATGAGTTTGACACCCCTGTGCTAACTGAAGTATATCAGAGAAAGACAAATATCATATGATCTTGCTTATCTGTGGAATCTTAGAAACATAAACAGCCAACAACAAAACAAGCTCACACACACACAGAACAGTGGTTGCCAGAGGTGGGGGTAAGCAAAATGGATATAGGGAGTCAAAAGGTAAAAACTTCCAGCTACAAAGTTAAGTCACAGGGATATAATGTACAGCAGGGTGACCACAGTTAATATGCATATTTGAAAGTTGCTAAGAGACTAAATCTTAAAAGTCCTCATCACAAGAAAAAAATTATACCTATATATGGTGATGGATGTTAACTAGATTTATTGCGGTGGTCATTTAAAAATATACACCAAAATTGTATACGTGAAACTAATATAATGTTGTATGCAAATTACACCTCAATTTTAAAAAAATGAAGCCAAGACAGAAGACAGAAGAAAGATCACACAGGGCACTGTACATGCCCTGAAGAGTTTGGGTTACCGAGAAAGCCAGGCTTTCTATTGTGAAAATCTACTACAATCTATTCTTAGAGGGAGTCTGACAGGACAGATTTCCATGTTGTAAAGATCACTCTGCTACTAATATGGAGAAATGAAAGAGGCGTAGAGGGTTGGCAATAACTCGAAGGCAGGAGAACCCTGAAGCAAACTACTGCAATAATCCAAGCCAGCAATGATGAGGGCCTGGCCTAAGGTACTAGCATGAGGTTAGAGCAATGGTTCTCAAATGGTATCTCCAAATTTCAAAACTGGGAAAAGTACTGCTGGAATCTAGTAGTTAGAAGCCAGAAATGCTGCTAATCATTCGACAGTGTTCAGAACAATGCTCCCTATCTCCAAATGAAGAATGGCCCACCCCCAAATGCCACTAGCACCACGAATGAGAAATCTGGGACAGAACACATTCAAGAGCTATTAAGGAGCTTTACAAGATACCATTTGCAGACTAAATGGGCACAGATAATAAGTATGAAAAGGAGTACAGGAGTTCTCATTTTCTGATTATGGGAATCTGAGATGATGGGAGAAAAGGCTTGGAGAAAGAAAGCCAGGGCATCATGTTCTTGACACACACGGATTTGGAAGTATTTGTGGTACATCCAATTCAGACATTGCGGCTTGGAGCGCAAGAGAACTACTTGGACCAGATTCAGACTGGCAATTCAAACAGTAAGAGAAGCCACAGGATTAGGTAGGAGTAATACAAAGTAAGGAATGAGTGCATGGCATAAAAAATGAAAAACACTGAAAGGAAACGCAGAGCACCCTGAGATTTAAGAAAAAACTGGCTCCAATATTATTCTTTTAAATTCTTTAACTTACATGTGGAAAGAGTTTTATTTGGAAAGTATTACCCTTCCATAAAACTGTATTTAAGGACTATGATTCTCAGTTATTCCAATTCTCAAAATTGTTTTAGAAACTCTAGTAAGAACAATGGAAGCTCTGCTAATCGATCCCGTTACCCAACATGCCCCATTATCTCGGAGGCTCACAAGGGATCACAGGTCTTGCCTCTACTCTTATCTAGCAGTATGCTTACCAAGGGCCAACTATATTTGTTCCAGGCAGTTATAATTACTGTTATTATAAACAAAATATTAACGAACCAATAAAATAAATGTTCAAAAAGAAAGCTGTTTCTATGAAAGTTAAGTCAAATGCTTTGGAAATACACAAAACCTTACCATGTTTCAGTAAGTGGGATCAAAACTTTTAATCACATAAATATATAGATTAATACTAAATATAAACTGACCCAGCGCAAGCCTGCAGAGGTGGTTAGTTAGGCACTCAAGGAGTCAGATCTAGGCTGGAAGCCCAACTCTCCAGGGCCTTTTTTCTAGGACTTAACCCAAGACTCAGTTTCTTCAACTATAAAATGACACCAGTGCCATTTCGGTGTAGGATTATTTTGAGATTAAACAAGGCAGATACCTTGCTTAGGCAAGTGGCTAACAATGCCTGACCCACAGTGAACAGATACGCAGTACGTAATGTTATCTTTCGATCATTTGTTGGGAAAAGAAACACTTTGCTTTTGAAGACCGAAGGTTTGAGATACCTGTTTCATATTACGATTACACTGTACAGCTACCTGCTCTCATCTGTCCTCCAGACTTCTATAAAGAAGTTTTGAAAAGGCCTACTAATACCTGTAGGCTTAGTCCTACTGGCAAAATCTCTAGTAAAGTCAACTCATTTAAAAAGAGCAGCTGACAGAATCCACAAAGCAAACCAAACCAACCCTGAAGGCTGAAGACTCAAACAATGTGTATCTGACTTTCACATAGTGTATCAATTCTCATGTCTTTCTTAACATGATTATTTACCTCACTAAAAAAGACAATTATATTCACTTTGATAGTATCATTTTTCTCCCTTTATTTTATTTAAAAGATTTTTTTTTAATCCTCAGGATTTTTTAAATTGCTTTTTTAGTGAGAAAGGAGGTGGCGGGGAGAAGGGGGAGAGAGAGGAAAACACCGATGTGAAAGACAAACATTATGGGTTACTTCCCGCATGTGCCTTGACCAGACACTGAACCTGTAACTAGATATGTGCCCCGATAGGGAACTGAACCTGTGATCTTTTGGTTCATGGGACGATGCTCCAACCAATTGGACCACCTGGCCAAGGCCTCCCTTTACTTTATTTTCTTTAAAAAGGATAAAACTGACAGTTTCCCTTAAAATCTGTATGGGAGGGACCACGTCATACTCATCATTTTATTTCCAGCACTTAGCAGCAGAACACAGTAATTTTGCTATATATATAAAAGTAATCAATCACAAAAGCCATCATACCTACTCTTGTCCCACTATGTATAACACATGTACTGGGGGGAGGTTTCCATGTGAGAGGTAAGCGCTTTTCCTCAAATGTTTCATTATGGAAAGAAGAACAGAACACTCTCTTGTTAACAGGACTGTTGTCTCCACAAAGTGTGGGGTGGAGGAGATGAGATGTGGTTATGATCGAGATTAATAACTAGTACTTTTTGAAACCGTGAATGCTGTGAGACTGACCTTGTGTAAATACAGAACCTGGGGGCTTCCACTACTTATGGAGGAACTAGCCAGAGCTGGAGGAACTGCACCAGTAGGAAGTAGGATCCAGTTTAAAGGAAAATGCAGAGGCTTTAAAACATGTACAACATAATTATCACCTGTGAAGATTTGGTAACTATGAAGTTACCAAATGTAGGATAGTTAAAACTACTAGTTAATGTGTAAAATCTTAATAAACTCTGAGGAACTTACCTAGATTTATCCAAATTCCACCTGGCTTGAGTATTTTCCATATTGTGTCAATATAATCAATTACATTGTGAGCTGTGTCTATGAAGAAACAGGTAGCAATACAGTCCCAGGTATCTATTCAAGGAAAACCAAATTACTACATTTGTCATGTTATCCTGACTTTTAATTAATTCCATAAACATACCAGCTACCTTTTACAGAATGTTAACATTTCATTTAACTGCAGGGATATAGAAGCTAAACACTTCTAATCAACCACTATAGTCAAAGTAACAAAATAATCTTTTATGAGATCCTTGGCAATTCATATGAGTTTTTATTAATAATTTAATAAATTTGGAAATCATTGTTGATTATCTGTATCACAATATATTATCTTTACCAAGTGATATTCTTGCTTATAATTTATTCAACTGCCTTCATTTAAAATCAGTGAAGATGAAATAAGTCATTTGAATTTTAAAATTGTGATTTCAACCATTGTTAACCACCAATTTTAAAAGGTTTCAGAAAGACTGCATGCCTATACTTTCTTTGTAAGTTCTATTCTTAGAAAGACCTTCCCTGGGAACTATACAAGGGGGACCCCCCCAATATCAGAATTATCTTCTGGAGGGCAGGACCCTTATAGTAACAGGCTTCCCCTGCTAGGTGAGTGTCCCAGGAACCCATCTGTATCAGTGTGCCAGCTGGCGTTGCTGTGACAGGCTGTGTTCAGCTTCAGTGAATTTTTTTTGAAGCAACATGTTTGCCCATTTCATGATGGGCGATTTAGGAGTGCACCTGCCCACACCACCACTGTTTGGTAGTTTTTGACCAAAACTGGCATGACCACTGTGCCCCACACTCCCTATTTGCCAATCTCACCCCAAGCAACTTTTTTTTGTTTCCCAGGATGAAATAAGTCCTCAAAGGGAAACGTTTTGCAGATGTGGAAGAGGTGAAACAAAAAACAGCAGAAGCAGGATTAAAAAACATCAAAATCAACAAGGTGGAAACTGTTTCGAACAGTGGAAAAAATGTCTCAATGGGCGTACTGCATCAAATGGAGAGTACTTTGAGGGGAATGAAGTTTAAAACAAGTAAGAATACACAACTTTTTATAAAGGAACTTGTTTTTCCTTCGGGTCCAGTCCACCCTCGCTATGAAACAGCAGCCCCTCCCAGTCCCTCACCACGCCCTTTACCCTGCCTTACTTTTCTTCCTACTGGTTTGTCATCGCCTCTCCCCCGCTACAAGAATATGCAAGCTTCCGGTGTGCCTGGACTTTGTTGTGCTCACTGCTTTCTTTCCAATGATTAGAACACACCTGCCACTTAGCAAGTATTCAACAAATATTTGTTAAATGAGTGATTTGCTGACCCCTCCGGTTTTTATTCTTCCTTTCACTGCCAACACCCCTCCCCCCTCACCTCGTCCCTTTCTTTAATGCCTAGCACGTATTTCTTCACTAGTTTGCCAGGCTGAAGTCCAAACTTCATAGCCTGATACAAAGGTCTTCCATGATGGGGAGCTAACCTACTTCTCCAGCCATATTCCCCATTAAATTTCCAAACACACCTCCCTTCCCCTTCCAGTCAGGCTGTCCTATCATCCCCCATTACCTCATTCATTCCTATCCATCTACCTCCACCCACCTGGAATGCCATTGCTACTCATCCTTCAAGTCACAGCCTCTCCACAGAGAGCTAACTCTCCTCTCCCACCAACTTACTTCCATTTTTATTGCACTTATTACTCATTTGAACTTTGCTCACATATTGTCTTGTATTAATAGACCCAACAGATTCTAAATTTCTTAATTGTGGGATCTTATACTTCTTTGTATTTTCCATCACTGCCTTATACATGACCTTTAAAAGACTCTAAATTGTCACTGAAGTATACCTTATATTCTGCCACCACAGTAATGACCAAATCTTTGTCTTAGTATAAAATTAGCTCATTAAACTTAGAATAAAAGATAAGACGTTTAAAACGCTTGCTTTAGACTTACTGCATTCTGAGTATATCTCCTGAAAATCTCCTGCTGTCATAGAAAAGTTAGAACCGGGAGGAAGACTGTGGGGGTCAACGTCAGGGAAAAAGATGGGTCGAATCTGATCGGCTGACCTCCGGTTATTGCTAAACTGATGGATCCAGGGATAAAGCTTATATTTATTAATTTCAGAACATCTGCAAAATATGAGCATAAAATTCAGTGTTAACTAAATATTTTACCGAGAAAATCTACTTTAAACACTAATATATATTCTTTTCGATTGAAGATTTACTTATATATAATCAATACTTAAAAAGTGTTACTACTACACCCTACCTAATTATCTGAAAATGTACACATGTATGCAGATGAGTAACCAATTATGAACTAAAAGAAAAAATTGAATTCTGATACATAAATGTGTTGTTCAAATATTAAAAAGGTATTTCCAAACTTCAAAATAAAGTAAAAACCAGTTCAATTATTTTTCCAAAAAAAAAAATGGTATGGGTTTTGTTCAATACTTATTTTAATTATTTTGTACAACTTCTCCTTTTTACCTTCTTGTCACCCTCTAACTCACACGGCCACCAAGACACGTATTATTTAAACAGGCAGCTATTTATTCTTTCTCTAACACGTCTATTTTGACTTTAAACATAACAACTCTTCTCCACTACTTACTAAAAGAGGCCATGGAAGTTCTGAGATCTTTCCAAGTGAGTGATGTGAGCTTACTTGGCCATTTAATAAGAATTTGATCAGGGAAAAAGGATGTGATTGCTACACTGCACTCTTACTCCACAAAGAAACAAAGCGGTGAAGTAGTTTGAGGAACAATGAGAAAATACTCCTTCCTGGATCATACTCACTCCTGAAGTTCACAGAGAAAACATTTCCATTTCATGGGCTACCAAGTCACTTTCTAAAGTCACTAACCCATCCCGATCAAATTTCTGTTAACTAGGCAAATGACTAAAGTGGTAATTGTATAAGCAATTTAATGTAAGAAATATTTATGGTATGTATCATAATTAAATACTATGTGCTCGTCTTCAAATTCAGAATTGTTCAAAAATAGGTAAGTCAATCTGATTCTGAGAAATTACTATTTCTAGCAAAAAGTAAATTAAATACCTGTTGAGTACAAAGTTGGAAGAAAAGAGCATAAAAAAACTCCATTCATTTCCTTGACAAGCATAACCTAGCATAGCTATTTCCCAGGCCAGTCTTCCTAGTCCAGCACCAGGTACCAGAATATTTACTTTAGAAGGATCCCTGAAATGAAATAAGGCAATTATATCCAACCCCTTAAAGGAAAAAAAAAAAAAGGACAAAATCCACATTAACAACTAAAACCTTTGATATTTAATAATAAGGTCACTCAGGACTCTTGACTACTTAAAATTGAGAAATACTTCTAAATATCAATGAAAAATAAAGGCATAAGGAATTATCTATCATATGTTTGGATATCAGATGAGGGTTTAATTCCCCATATATTACTTTTCAGAGAAAAATGTAGTCAACTTATATCTAGAGACTTACAAGGACACTCATATACCTAGCAGCTGTCACCTGAACAACTGTCTTAGGGAGACAAATTATCCCAAAGGGATCCCAACACATACAAATAGACTGAACAAAATTATTTTATCACATAAGGCGGTAAACAATTTTATATCTATATTCTATATCTGATACAATGGTTTATGTAACTAAATAGATTAAATACATATAAATTTTAATGTGTCATGTATATCTTTATAATCTTAAATTTCAACTGGCAAAAGATTTCGGAGGGGGAGATAGTCTCACAAGGAAAACCCTCTGAGTCAGTCAATCTGCATATACAATGGCAAATATACCACATCGAGCCAGAAAAACAACCAAACTATTCTCCACTTATTTGCATCCTTCTACCACCAATTTCCTTTGCTATAAAATTCACCATTCCACTCTAAGCCACTAAAAATTTGCCTTAATAAGGAAAGGCCTTTCTCAGGACTTCTGGCAAATAGCTTTAAACCTAGGGAAACTCAAACAGTATTTTTACGGAAAACCAAAGAAAAATGTGTATAATCAGCTGCCATTTCAATTAAAAAGGAATTTTTCTGTTGTCTGTATTCCCCAAATTTAGTTCATAAATAAAATCCGATTTTCAAATCTAGTCCCATGTATGGTTTCTTTTTATCTTTAAACTACATGGTGTTTAAGTTTGGTGTGGTCCAAACAGCAGTAAGGCTGTTTTACTAGTAGTCCCATAGGATAACCTTTGCATCTCCCACTTTGAAATAACAAACAATACTGTGAGGGTTTTGAAAATTCAGTCTAGAAATACAGTTACATGGAAATTTGCCCAGGGTCATTCAGTCCTAAATTTTTACATATGAAACATGTATTTGTATAAAAACCTTAAGAAATTTTATTTACTTTGTTCCCCTGTTGAATTTTACATATACAAGATGGCATAAACCAAAATTTGTTAAGTGACTTTTGACATATACGATTATGATTATTAGTAAGACATCCCTTAATCCTTGATATGGACAAACTAATTCCAAGGTGCCATATAAGTTCTCACTATAATAAAATCGAATGCTCTCTTCTCATTCCAGATAGATTATACACAATGTATGGCGTGTGTGTGTGTGTGTGAACACTTCAAGGGTGTATCTTCAGTCCTACCTATATCAGTTATCTAACAAAAATATACAAAATTTTAGTATTAGAATGTGAAAAACTCCCAGCTGTAGAACTCTATGCTAGCCCTTGTATAAAGGACCTGCCACTACGGCACGCCTCCCAGACCTCCCCCCAACACCTCCCCATTCTTCACTCCCTATCTTACTTACTCCCACCGAAACCCTTACTCTCCGAAACCCTTACTCTCCAGAATCACCTGGTTCCTAGTTGCCCAATCAAAATATGCACCTCTTCCAAGTGGTTGTTTTCAGCCTCGAACTTTTAAAAAAATCAAAGTAATGTAACAAAGTGAAAAGATTTGAAAGGAAATGGAGTACTTAAAGCTTTATAAAAATAACCACTAATAATCAATTTCTGAATAGCTGATGATCTGCATAAAAGGTTACCATGCAGAACATAGGGGAGTCTCAACAGTATTATGGCTGAAAAAGACAATTTCAAAAGTGACAAAATATACTATATGATTTCATGTACAGGACATTCTCAGGAAGGTAAAACTGTAATGGCTGATAAGCATTTACCACAGGTTATGGGTGGGTGGAGTGTGTCTCTACAAAGGGAAACACAAGGGTTTTTTGTGGGGTAATGAAACTGTTCTGTATCCTGTTGGTAGTGGTGATTACGCAGATCTACACAGGCTAAGTTTCACAGACCTATACACCAAGAAAAGTAAATTTTACTGTATGTTAAAACAGAAAATGCAGAAATTATAAACCATGTTAACCGTAAGGGAAATTTTTGTTAATAACAGTACCAACAATTATTTTGTTAAATGAAGGAAAAGTTAACTTATGGCTATTATGAAATTCACCGTAACTAATCAGGGCTACAGAAGTCTCTACCCCCACCTTGTGGCAGAAGGTTTCTGTATAAAACTGGTGCATCAAGCCATGGAATACAGAATAAATATATCAAGGCCCCATCTTAAGCCCTAGCAGAGATTACAAATTCACCAATTACTTTTATTATGGGGAAAAAAAAAAGACTTCAGTGGGCATATAAAAGGATACATATTAAAACAAATTCTCTAAAATTGAAAAATGCTCAACAATCAAGCAATGAATGGAAAAACATTTTCCTCAATTCCTTGTTCTTAGCTTTTCATTGTTTTTCATTGAGTCTTTATGACAGCATATTAAACGTTCCTCTAATTACAATGTATACAAAACTAGGGCACTCTAGAAAAGCAGTTTCTGCAATGGATCCTTATAAAATCTAGGATATTTCTATGAAGACATTCTGTAGAGAGTTAAGAGAAATATAAATCTAAGTAGAGACCTTTATGATGAATTGACTTAAAACGGGCAAGCAAACAAATTTACCTCATTAACATCCAAACATGGAGGAGCAGTGTATTTAGTACAAATGTAAAACCCCTGCATAATAGTGGGAAAAGTTTAACAGTTTATTCAACAGAAGCAAGAACTGAGATGGGTCCATTTGTAAGACAGAACAGACAGTGTGGTGTGTCTCAACAGCCCACGGACACCTCTGCCACACCCTTTGTGCTCCACGTGTTTTACCAGCAGTCTATGTTCTTTCAAAAGATTTCCTTTATTGGCCACATAATAATTTTTTGCATTGTAGTTGCAGATAAGCAAATTCCAACACACAAAATATTTCCTTGTTTTGTGAATGTGACATTTAACTGACACCTAGTGGTAGGAGTATGTACTACCTTCAAGCATCAAAAGGGTTTGGTTCTGTTTGAATCAGACCAATTCAATCATGGTCCAGTATAGTAAAGGCCACTAACCACTTGTGGCCGGCTGGCTACTCAACACTTAAATTCTGGCTAGTTCCAAATGAGATGTGCTCAAAGTGTAAAATAACACCAGATTTCAAAGACTTAGTTTTAAAAAAGGAATATAAACTATCTCATTAATAATCTTGTATACTCGTTAAAAGCTGAGATTTTTTTTGATATCCTGGGTTATTAAATTATATTATTAATTTCACCTATTTCTATTTAACTTTTCATCTAGCCACTAGAAAATTTAAAATAACATTCATGGCTTACATTATAATTCCACTGGCCAGAACTGATCCATACTAAGAAATCACAAAAACACAATTCGAGCAAAAAACATCCTCACAGAGGATATTTATGATGTATTTATCCTCTGTGAAAGGATACCATAAACATACAGAGAAATACAATGTTTGTACTATTTAGGGAACAATTCTGAACTAGTGTGCCACAAAAATTTATTTATTTTTAATATTTTATTTTATTTTAGAGAGAGGGGAAGGGAAGGAGAAAGGGAATGAAACGTCAATGTATGTTTGCTTCTCACGCCCCACCGCCGCTTACTGGGGACCTGGCCCGCAATGCAGTCATGTGCCCTGACTGGGAACCGAACCAGTGGCCCTTTGGTTTTGCAGGCCCACGCTCAATTCACTGAGCTACACCAGCCAGGGCCACAAAAATTTTTTAAATATGCAATACCTTGCTATTTAGTCAGGGGCACTGGCCTTTTTTCTCTTAGATTGTCAAATTAAAAAAAGACAACAGCCAACCTAATAATAGCTGTCCAGTACGAACAAATCATAATTATACCTATTTTTTTGGTCAGCTATGCAAAAAACATATATTTTGGTATGCTACAGAATTTGAGTAATTTATGTGTGCCATGTGATAAAAAAGGTTGAAGATTGCTGGTGTAGGGGTGATACAGTTAATGTAAAAAGGTAAGATTAGAGTAGTAGTTTCATATTGTTATCTCTGGAGAGAATGTGCTCTATACATGGTTTGACAGTTTGAACTGTACCTGCAATGTTTCTTTTAAAAAATATAAAAAATTTTGAAGTAAATACAACAAAATGTCAAGTTTAACAAAGCTAGGTATAGAAATGGTTTTTGTTCCAAGTAGAAAATGAATTAGAAATCAGGATTAGTATCTAGCCCCCTCAAAAACATGGTCCCAACTTACCTCTTACTCCCAACAAAACTCCATCTATCAGCCAAACAACTTCTCGCCAATGCCATAAACACTTTTTCACTTTAGTCTTTAGAGCTCCTACACACCCACAGAAACTCAGTTTAAATTATCACCTTATCTATGAAGTCTTTTCCAAATATCCCCAAGCTTGAACGCATTTCTTGATGCTTTCAGTACTTCGTCTGTACCTCTATTATACTTCATATTTCAAGTTCTTCACCTTGCTTCTTTTATTTAATACAGGGGTTAGCAACTGTGACCCACAGGCCAGGCACCTGTTTTATAAATAAGGTTCAACTGGAACACAGCCATGAGCATTCCTTTGTGTATGGTTACACACAAATGGCTACAGCATTTGGCTACAGCAGAGCTGAGTAGTCCCCAACATCACACTGCCTGCAAAGCCTACAATATTACTAGCTGGCACTTTGTTGCTAGTTTGTTATTATAATGTTAAAACTAATATCCTTGACATAAATAATTTTCACATGCAGGAATGTATCTGTAGAGAGCTTCTCCAAAACTGAATTGCAGGAGTCAAAAGACATGCATCTGCTTTTCCTTAAATATTACAAAGTAGCTTCCATAAAATTTTACTAATTTATTCCATCAGCAACATGTGTTTCCTCATACTTTCAGTAACAGTTACGTAACTTCTAAATTTCTGCAATGTAAGACGTGAACATGGCATCTTTGTGTACTTTTTACATTTGCATTTTCTTATGGGATTGAGCATCTTATACCTTTCCTGTTAATTTTCTACTTACACTATTTTCCTACTAAGATACTAGCCTTGAATTGTTTACTATAGATTTGTAAGCATTTGAATTCTAAAACTGTAAGAGCTTGAGATCTAGATTTGAGAGAAATCTGAAATATGTATCTGTCCTTGGTCTACAAGGATTATCAGGATAAGGGAGAAATCTATTTTCTGTCTCTACACTACTCATATTATATTGGCATTCAACACTTTCTCCATTTTCTCTTTTAAAATGCTTTCTTTAAGTTAAAATAATACTTTCATAAATAACTTATATTTCTTGTTTTAATCTAAGTGGAAAATGCTTTTCCAAAGCTCAGCATATTTTTCCTAATGTCTAACAATATAAACATAATAATAAATTCAATATAGACAATAGTATACCAGTATCTTAAGAGTGTTAGACATGTACTGAAAGACAAAGACATAACAGATATTCCTCCCACAAACAAAATATCACTTCAGATTCTTCTACAATAGAATGAGTTAATGAAATTAAGACCTCCAGTGTTTAGGATGTTCATCCAGCAGCTTTTCAGGATTCATAAGAGAACATGAGTCAACACGGCTGTGATTTGTCAGTTCAGACAGGACTCAAATTTAAGAATCTTTTCTCAGCAACCATAAACTTTATAGCACGAAATTCTTAAGTGAATAACCAGTGAAGTGCCTGGCATTCAGCACAATTAAAATAGCATCTACTCCTATAACAAGCAGACCCCACTACAAACATCAATCCGAGACTTCAAAGCTGCTTGGGCTTACAGACCGGGGCAATTAAAAAATCTCAACAGGAACAAATTGGACAAACTGATAAGACAAATGTGTTTTTGTAGGAAAAATATTTTAATGATACAAGTATAGTTAATTCTATACATATTTAAGTAAATTATCTTTTACAGACAGCTCAGTTAGAAAAGCCTTTATTGAAATTTCAGAAGGAAGAGAACACAATCAAAAGGGCTAACTGACAGAACTTTGAGTCAATCCAGCCTCGGTATAAAGACATCACAGGCTTGCTGTAGCACAGACAGGACCCTAGAAATTTACCTAAGACCCAAACCTGACCAGGATTTACCTAGAATCAACCTAGGTTCTGAAGAGCTATAATTATGTCCCTTTTCCAGCATTTGGGATTTACTTTTCATGGAAAAGTTATGACTTAATATGGATATGGGCTTTACTGTGCTGTATTCGTTTTTTTTTTAAGGTTCCCCCCACCCCCTGCCCTTTTAGAGAATAGGAAGGGAGAAAGAAGAACATGATAGAGAGAAAAACATTCATGGGCTGCATTTTGCACATAACTCAACCAGGGCCTGAACCTATAACCTGGGCATGTGCCCTGACCAGGAATCAAACCAGTGACCTTTCACGATGCAGGATGACGTCCAACCAGCTGAGCCACACACTGGTCAAGGCATTTTTAAGTTTTTTTGATAGTTTATCTTATCTACTATAAGCAACCAATCTAAATTAAAGATGCAAAACAAACACACAGGAAGAAATGTGTATTTTCCATTAGTTTCAAGAATGGAAAAAAAGTTTGATAGATATTTTGGCACACTTCATTTAAGTTTAGAAATTCCCCTCCACTGATATAACCATGATTGCTTCCAGGGAAGGGTGGATAGGGAGCAGTTTTGGGAAAGAGACTATATCCTTTGAAACCGTTAAAATTTTGACCCCTGTGAAATGTTTTAACTATTCAAATATTTAATTATTTTCTTACACCTCACAACTTACTTTTCAAAAACAAAGATATTCCGAATTTTGAGAAATACCTGGACTTTATGTTACGGAACCTATTAAACTCTTGTCTATTATTTTATAGAGCAGAGCACTGAATATACACATTGAGAGCACCAACTAGTAACTTGAAGAATACAATACCCTTTTGAAGCAGCAATGTTTATAAAAGTTTGCAAAACTTAAAACAGAAAAATAAGGAAATTTAAGAGATTAGATCATAATTCTAATAGCTGTAAAATATGTAATGTAGGAGCACTGAATTAAACATGAACAAAATAACCTGTACTTTTATTAAAGTAAACAAAGGTAGTCCTTAGAAGCAGTATAATATTGAGCTGTTTATTCCAACTTAAGCCAAGAGTCTTTGAATCAAGACATACTGAGGAAGACTTCATACATTACAAAGAAGAATTGGGGAAGATTTCACATTTTATAAAGAATTAGGGAGACAAGATCTGTAATAGTGTCAACAATAAAAACTTTTAAATATATTTTTTTAAAGATTAAAAGCAGACCTCAGTGCTGCCACCTCGATGTTCCATGGGTAAAGAGGCAAAGACCCTCCCAACGAAGAAAAGCTCCAGACCAGATGGTTTCACTGATGAATTCTACTAAACATTAAAGAATAATAAACACCAATTTTTCTCAAACTCTACCAAAGAAAAATTGAAGAAGAGGGAACACTTCCTAATTCATTCCACGAGGCCAGAATTATTCCGATACCAAAGTCAGATAAAAACGTCACAAGAAAAAAAAATTGGAAAAGACAAAAAGATCAGTATCACTTACACATGTAGATATAAAAATACTGCACAAAAAATATTAGCCAATTGAACTCAAGAATATATTCAAAGAATTATTCACCAGGACCAAGTGGGATTTATCTCAGTAATGCAAGGTTGTTTCCACAATAAGAAAATTAATGTAATATAGCCCATTAATAGAACAAAGGAAATCTAGAATCATTTCATTTGACACAGAAGCATTTGACAAAATACAATACCTTTCAGGATAAAAACTCCCAAGATGTAGGAAATAAGGAAGAACTCCTCAGTATGATAAAGGGCATGATGAACAACCCAGAGTTAAGCTCACACTCCACGGGGAAAGATGGAAAGCTTTCCCTCTAAGACCAAGAACAACATAAGGAGCCCCATTTACTACTGCTATTCAACACTGTACTGGAAATGCTAGCCAGAGCCACTTCTTTAACAGGAAAGGAAGAGGCTAAAAACTATCTCTATATACAGATGATAGAATCTATATGTAGAAAATCCCAAAGAATCCACAAGAAAGCTGGTAGAGCCAATAAACAAATTAACCAAAATTGTAAGGTCCAAGATGAACAAAAAAACTAGTTGTGTTTCTATACATTATCAATGAGCAATGCAAAACAGAAATTAAGAAAGCAATTCCATTTATAATAGCACCTAAAAGAGCTAAATACTTAGGAATAAATCTAACGTAGGAGGTGAAAGACTTGTGTACTGAAAACTGAAACACTGCTGAAAGATACTGAAGATCTAAATAAATGCGATGACATCCTATACTGGTGGATAAAAAGATTTAACATTGTGTTAAGATGTCACTACTGCCCCAAATAATCTACACGGTCAACATAACCCCAAACAAAATTCCAGCAGCCTTTCTCACAGAAATGGAAAAGGCCGATTCTGAATTTCACATGCAATTGCGTAAGTTGTAGGACTCACATTTCCTGACTTCAAAGCTTAAAAAACGACAAAAATGAAAATAATGTGGTACTGGCATAAGGGCAGACAGACCAATGGAATAGAGAGCTCAGAAATAAACCTTTGCCTATATACTCAATTGATTTTCAACAACAGTGTCAAGACAATTAAATGGGGAAAGGACAGTCTTTTTAATCAATGGTGCTGGGAAAACTGGATAGCCACTTTTAAAAGAATGAAGTTAGGCCCTGGCTAGTGTGGCTCAATGAATTGAGTGCCGGCCTACAAACCGAAGGGTCACTGGTTCCCAATCTAGGTAGGACACATGCCGGGGTTGCAGTGCCCCCCAGTAGGGGGCACTCCAGAGGCAATCACACATTCATGTTTCTCTCCCTCTCCCTCTCTAAATATAAATGAATGAATGAATGAATGAATGAATGAATGAATGAATGAAATCTTAAAAAAAAAAAAGTTAAGACTCTTACTTTATACCATACACAAAAATTAAACTCAAAATGAATCAAAGACCTAAATTTAAGGACTAAAACCATAAAACTCTTAGGAAAATTTTGGGAAAAATCTTCAAGACACTGAATTTGGCAATGAATTCATAGATGTAACATGAAAGGCAGTAACAAAAAAATAAACTAGACTTCACCAAAATTATAAAACTTTGCACATTAAAGTACACGATAAAAAAAATGAAAAAAAAACAAACAAACCAAAAAACCTATATTTACATGCCATATATTTGCAAGGAATTAATACGTGCAAAGATCACACAATCTCATCTACGGTAAATCATCTTCAATCCGGACATAATACAAAAAGCTTGAAGAAGAGACAGTGTTATACAAAAATTAGAAACCCCAACATACTGTGTCCTCACTAGTAAAACTTGAATGTAAATGCATTAACAAGTCCACAGTCACTAAAAAAATAAATTAAAAGCTTGTCAAATGAGTACTATGCATGTCAAGCAGTTCTAGTAGCTGAAATATTTGAAATCTATCTAGCTTTGAAAACTATGAATAAACTTCTTCCTAGTAAAACACGTCACTGAATATCTTCCTAAATTATATCTGCAGAGCACAGCAAAAAAAGGGCAAGAAATCATTCCTTATATTACTTCTGAATTTCATACATTAGATATTTGGACACACAGAAATAATTTTGTTGTTGTTCTCACATCTGAACATGACTACAGTAATAAATTCAACTGTGTTTCCAACATTATTCATTTACTGAGTTACTTCTGGGTCTCACACCCAGAACACTCAACATTGGATAAAGAAATATTTATGAACTGAAAATCAGTAAAGTGCCATAAGTGTCATCAACAGGGGAGTAAAAGTAATGACAGGTTTAAGTGATACAGAAATCACAAGTACAAAATAAATCTATTACCCTTTCAATTCTGTGCTTAGAAGGTAATTATAGCATAGAATATCAAAAAATTAGTAGAGATAAGCAGAAATACAACGGGTGATTTTTATGGTACTTATTCTGCTAAAGAGAATCCACCAGGCACACAGACATACAGGTACAAGGTGGATTAGCAGCCATTATATGGTAAAAGCTGGCTAAAAAACAAAAAACCTCAATCTTATCCTTTGCAAATAACAATACTAATATACCATGGTTTCCTATAAACACGGTATATAGAGTTCATTCACTGTTGAAGTAACTATGTATCTGTTCCTTGAGAGTCTCAGTACTTGTTTAAAAAAGATTTTCTTTCTTTCTTTTTAGGAAGATGAGAAGGGAAGGAGAAAGAGAGGGAGAGAAACATCGATGTGTGAGAGACACATCCACCAGTAGCCTCCTGCAAGCCCCCAACCAGGCATGTGCCCTGACCAGGAATCAAGCTGAGGACTGTTTGTCTTACAGGCCAGTGCTCAAGCCACTGAGCCACACCAGCCAGGGCTCAGTATTTCTTAATATGGCAAAGATTTCCTATTAACCTACTGCAGGAAAGATGCCAAAATCAATGTGTATGAAGTAAAAGGTACAGATGAAGATGAAAACTTAGAACCTATCTCCTTTTCTAGAAGGCAACAATATTGCTTACGTTGTCATATGTCTAGATGCAACAAGGTTTATGGACAAAATTGTCTTAAGTAATTTAAGCAGCTAGTGAATATGTTTTTTTCTGATTGTTGATATTATTTACTTCTATTTCTATTTACTTCTGTTTCTTTAGCTCAGTTGGCTGGGCATCATCCCACAAGGCAAAAGATCACCAGTTCGATTCCAAGCCAGGGCATGTGTGAGAGGCAGGCCATTGATGTTTCTCTCTCTCACTGATGTTTCTCTCCTCCTTTCTCCCTCCCTCCCCCTCTCTCTAAAAATAAATAAATAAAATCTTTCTAAAAAATTATGAGATATTCAAAGAAGCAAAAAAATGTAACACATCATTGTAAGAGAAAGCTTTCAACACAGCTGAGCCACAAATAGCACATGTTAGAAGTATCAGACAAGGATTTTAAAATAACCATTTAAAAATGTCAAAGAATCAAGTGGAAAAGGTAAATCACATGTACAAATATGAAATTTCCACACAGAGAGAATACACACAAGAGAAAATATAAGTACATACTAAAGTGCCAGAATTTTTTTTAATGTATTAGAAATAAGGAACTCTTTCAATGGGCTTATTGACAGACCAACATAATAAAGAACCAGTGAAGTTCATGCAGAGTTAGTAGAAATTATCCAAACTAAAAGAGAAAAAGAGTTAGGGGACAGGGGCAGTATGGAAAAGCCATAGAAAATCTGAGTGAGAATGACAGCTTAATATACATATATGTAACTGGATTCCCAGAAGAGAAAAAAATAGAGAAAAGAGTAGGAAAACTACGTGAGGAGATAATAGCAAGAATCGTTCAGTGATATATATCCACTCAAACTCCCCAAAGCAAAGCAAACCCCTAGCAGGATAAACACACCAAAAGAATGTATATTCGAACTGCTGACAGACAAAGGTGGGGTGGGGTGGGGTGAAGGGAATGGGGAGTAACTGCTTAACGGGCACAGGGTCTGTTTGGGGTTGATGGAAATGTTTCAGAATCACAAGAGAGGTGATGGCTGCATACACAACATGTGCAAGTACTTCATGCCAGCCACTGAACTGTCAGGTTTAAAATGGTTACTTCTGTTATATGCATCTCTCATCAATATTTTAAAATACGAGAAAAGATACAAATATATAATTCTCAAATGAAGACACAAAATGTCCCTTAAACATATGAATATGCTCAACTTCACTCATAAGAGAAATACAAAATAGAATTATGCCAATATACCTACCATTTCCCGCCCATCAATTAGACTGGCAAAAAGTTCAAATGCTTACTACTACAGTATGTTTGGGAAGGCTGTGAGAAAACAGGCACTTTCATACATTGTTAGAAAAGACAAAACACATATAAAAGTATGTGGCTACAACTGGCAGAAAGACAATGAAGTAGCGCCCACTTCCTGGGGTTCGTGCCTTTTTATAACTCCCTCCCTTTGAATGTGTGCAGACCTATGAGCTGCTTCTAACCACCATGTCACTCCTGTGACTATGTTACATTATGAAATACTCCATTTGGAGACTGCTAGCTCTGGACTTTCCACACTGGCTTGATAAAGTGGCCATTTGTGAAAAATCCACAAGACATGGACTGTGAGGCCTCTAGGAGAGGAAGCAAGTTTTTAGCCCAGTCAACAAAAAGCCAGGACCTACAACCACAATGGAATGAATTCTGCCACCATGTGGGAGCTTGGAAGTACGAATTTCCACAGGCAAGCCTCCAGAGGAGAACACGGCCCAGCAGACAACTTGACCGCAGCCATGTAAGACCTTACACAGAGAACTCAGTCAGGCCTTGACCAGACTTCTGACCCGCAGAAACTAAAATAATGAATGTGTGTTAGTGTAAGACTGTGGTAACCTCTTACACAGCAGTGAGTAACTAACACATGAATCAAGCAACACACCTTTACCTCTCAGATGCAGCAATCTCACATCTAAGAACTTACACTGAAGACAACCTCCAGCAATGCAAAAATATATATACATAGGCTGGTAATTGTAACATTATTTATAATTGCAAGATACTACCAACTACTTAAATAAAAAAATGACTGAGGAACTGAGGAAGATCTCCATGAACTGATGATGTGTGTAGCTATTTCTAGGATACATCATTAAGTGAAAAAAAGCAAAGTATAAAATAAAATGTATAGTGTGCTACATTTTGTGTATGAAAAGGGGTACTTAAACATATCTGCCTACTTTCATAAAAAACGAGAAGGATATCGATTACCTACATAGGGTGTGGGACTGGATGTAGAGGGTGAAATGAAGTATCAGAAAAGACTAGAGGAGGAAATAAGCTTTTCTGAGTATCTCTCTTTTTTCTAGGTTTATCTAGTTGATAGTCCACAAATTAAAATATGAAATAAATCAACAAAAATGAGGTAAGGGATGAGGACACACAACCCTAGAACTGACAATAAACAGAAACAAATCAATTAAATGTACTGAATTTCAAAAAAAAAACATAACCACACTTTGAGGATGTGGGGGCTGAAGGGAAGCTAATATAAATAGTGAAAGATATTTTTATTAAGTACTCTTGATTTAGAAAAAAAAATAATGGCTAGCAAATCCTGAACTCCTTTTCAGTAGTTCTATTTTTCACAGCTATATGGAGGCAGGAATTCTGAAACAATTGTTTGTATTACAGGACTGAGTAAAATGTACTGATGTTGTCAGAAGTCAGAGTCCTCACCAGGGAAAAAAGCAGAGAACAGGAGAAGCCAAGAAGTAACCCAAAGGGGTTAGACTAGAATTGGAGTTATTGCTATGACCGCATGATTTAAAACATGTGTGGGTGTGTGTGCATTCCATCTTGGGAGTTATCAGTATGAACTCATGACTTCGTGTGTGTGTGTGTGTGTGTTCTGTTCCCTGAAAGGCTCAGAAGCAATGACACCTTATTAACAATGAACATGCCAAGTGCCAGATCTTGGTTTCCACAGACCATTCCACATTAAAAAGAATCAGGTCCTTAAAAAAAAGTACCCAATTCCAGGACTGAACTAGAGATGACACAAGATGGGACCGAAGTATCTTACTGTGCCAGAAAGCAAAAAAGTACTTAAAAAAAAAAGAAAGAAAATAAAAAAGAAAGAAGAAAGGAAGGAAAGAAGCGAGAAAATAGAAAAGAGAAAGATTAGGGCATGCCAAGCCAAAAGGACATAGCAGCCAACTGAAGGGACTCCTCTTGGCCAAATCTGAGGCAATTTGAAATTTAAAAACCAACGGTAATAGATTGTAACCATATAATATAATTGAATAAAATAAGAACCATGAGTCCTTCCTGATAAGAGTTAATATACATAGATATAGTAGAACACTGACTGATACTTGTAGTGTTAGAAAGTCACCATTCCACAACCATCATAGCACAGGCTAGTTCATGAAAGAATCACCAACGGATGACAATTCTAAGGGTTGAGAAGTAGCAGGATATTAACTGCACTGACTCCAAGTGTCTCCCCAGAAACTGCTTGTAAATTGCAAGAAGAAAAGCAGTAACTAAACAGAGGTGAAACCAAATAACATCTTGATTGGATGATCAAAATTAAAATCAGCAATGATAAGCTGATAAACACTGCATGTCTCTGAATGTGGAATCCTGAAAAGAATACAACATTTATTATGTATTATTTTGAAAAAGGACATATATTCTAGATGTAATCATGAAGAAACATCAGTCAATGTCAAGCTGAGGAATATTCTATAAAGTAACTTCCTGTATTCTTCAAAAATGCCAAAGTCAGAAAGTCAAAAAAAAAAAAAAAGGGTGTGTGTGTGCATGCCAAGGAACTGTTCCAGATTAAAGACCAGGACATTAGGTAAGAAGGCAATGTGACACTGAAGCAAGATGCTCTCTATGCTACTGCTGGTTCTGAAGTTGGGGGAAGGGGCCCTTAGTCAAGGGAATACAAGAATGCAACTCCAGAAGCTGGGAAAAGCAAGGAAAAATATTCTAACCCAAGGTGTCTGGAAGGAGCTCAGCCCTGCTAATACTTTGATTTTAGTCCAGGAAAACTAACTTCGGACTTCTGATCTTTAGAACTCTAAGAGAATAAAATATGTTGTTTTAACCCCCCCCCAAAAAAAAACAAAGAAAAAGACTAAGACATTACAATCAAATGTACTACAATATTCTGGATTAGGTTCTAGACTGGACAGAAAAATAAGTGTTACAGAGGACATTATCAGGATAATTTATGAAACTTGAATATAGACTATGAATTACAAAATTGTATTCAAGGTTAAATTTCTTTTACTGTGGTAACTCCACTGTGTTTAAGTAAGAGAATAAGTATCACTTCTTAAAAACATACACATAAAGTTGGGGAAGGTAGGAAGGAGGAAAGTATAAAAAAGATATAATAAAGCAAATATGAAAGGTTAAGAATTGATGAATTTAGATAAAGAGTGTATCGGAGCGCTCTGTACAATTCATCTATCTTATCTGTAATTTTAAAGTTATTTCAAAATAAAGTTTTTTTTTAAAAAAAGAAAGAAGACACACACACGTACTGAAATTTCTGGAAGGATATATCAAACCTAAAGAGGTCACTCACTGAGGAAAGGGAAGATGAGGAAAAGGAACCTATCTACAAAGACATTTAAATGACAGACTGAACTCCACCCAGTGGCTCCCCTTAAACATACAGTGTCTAAGCCAGGGGTTCCTAACCAGACATCCATGAATCCCAAGAGGTATGGAGAGAATTCACTAGATCTATGAAGGGGATAGGAAAAAAACTACATTTTAGTTTCATTAACCTTTACCTGATACTTTCCCCCACCAATTATAAATGCAAGCAACAAAGAGTACCTGCGACTGTATCAACAATAGAAATCATGTATGTTTTCACTTCATACTAGTTATTAAAATCCCCAAAATAACATATGCACTGTCCAGTATTTTAAAATACAGTTAACACTTGCTGCTAGATTTTAATGAGATGATTTTTTAAAAAAGCAGGTTATATCACAAATCAGCTTTTTAAGTTTTTGATAACCGTATTTCAAAATAACTGGCTTCTTGATAATCTTACATATTTTATCTTATACATTTATAATTTTTTAAATGACTTTTTCTTTTAGATTTTATTTATTTTTTTAGAGAGGGGGAAG
The DNA here is from genome assembly GCA_004027735.1 of Carollia perspicillata. Lineage (NCBI taxonomy): Eukaryota > Metazoa > Chordata > Mammalia > Chiroptera > Phyllostomidae > Carollia > Carollia perspicillata. The sequence goes on along the minus strand of PVKM010008023.1, from coordinate 15,044 downwards.
GGAGGGAGAAAGAGAGGGAGAGAAACATCCATGTGCGGTTGGTTGCCTCTCATGTGCCCCAACTGGGGACCTGGCCTGCAACCCAGGCATGTACCCTAACTGGGAATCAAACCAGCAATCCTTTGGTCCACAGGCTGGCAATCAATCCACTGAGCCACACCAGCCAGGGCTATAAATATTCTTACCCTCACCTGAGGACATGCTTATCGATTTTAGAGAGAGGAGAAGGTGGGGGGAACATGGATATGAGAGAGCAACACAGATCTGCTGTCTCTCACATACTCCCCAATCAGGGACCTAACACACAACCCTGGTATGTGCCCTGACCCGAATCAAACCAGTGACCTCTAACCAAGTGAGCCACAAAGGCCAGGGCTATCTTAAACATTTACAAATGTTATTCTTATGGGCTTCAGGCTGTTCAGGTTGTCATGAGGAAAAAAGTGAAGAAACTCTGCCCTAAGGCTATTGATTCCTCATTTGCTTACAAGTATGTCATAATGAGGAAAATTAAAACAGTTTACAGCTTTTTGTTCTGTCATAAAGCAAATTATAAAGACATCTTTGATAATGAACATTCGATCTAACCCTCCCATTATTTAATTTCTAATTTCCCATATGTGCTAGAGCAGTATCTATCCACATTAACTACAACCTCACATAAAGCATCCAAGAACAAATATACTATCATATACCCACACATGAAAAAAAAATACAGGCACACAGTAACTATAAAAATTAATCAAGACTGAAATGCCTCATAGAGAAACTCAGTGCTTACATATCTTAAAGAAATTGGTTAAAAACAAGATACTATTTACCATCTCTCTTTTGGAAAATTTTTTAAAATTTCTTTAATGATTGGCTGGTAACAGGCATCCCTTTCTGCTTTCCCAGTTTCACACCAGTCTCGTACAAACTGTTTCAATGTCGATTTTAACTTATCCATGTCAAATGTAGATGCTGGCATAATCTTTCCATTCCCCTGTTTAAAAACAAGAAATCAATTAGTTTCTGAGAAAAGTAATCAATCCTGAATATGGTTAAACAGACATGCTACTAAGGGGCTATTTAGAGGGATTAGTGGATAAATCACTGGCCTCTCACCTCAACAGGTCTCAAGTGCAGCTTCAGATCCTAAATGAAAAGTTTGGTGGTCTCACTTTTACCCTCAATAGATTATGGTCCATTAATCATGAAACCACCATATAATTAAGCAGTCTTTACTCAGGAGAGGACCAGCACTGAGCTGCTATGGAAACCGAACATTCTCTAAGAAAGAGAAGAAAAGTCCCTCCAGGTCATTGATGGGGCAGCATGGAGAGGCTTACAGTGGAGTGGCCCAAATGTATCTATCCTGTGGACACAAAAAGAGGACTTCAGTTTCCATTACTGCCAGTCCCTTGAGATTTGTAAGTGAAAATAATTTCTTAAAAGACGACTATCAACAGATACAACATACTGGAAACAATGAGTTTAGCAAGGGACATTTATAAAAATTGATGTAACTAACTCTATATGCCAGAACACTACATGAAAGTGTATCAAAATACCAACAACTAACTTAGTATTTAAAGAAAAAAATCAGTGAATAAATCCAATTTCCGTCATAATCAAATGACTGAATATAAAAAGCAAGAACATTCTGAGATCAAATGCAAAGTTGTAAAAATGAAATCCAGAAAGGTAAGACCACAATATATTGACAGTAAACTCGATAACAAATTGAACAAATTTCACATACATTTTCTCCATATTCTTTATTTTCAAACATATGTATGCAATCATTCACAATGGTCAGTAGTATTTCTTGATTATGATCAATGCATTTCCGGATCTTGTCCAAGTGAAGAAGAAATTGAGGAAGTAGTTTCTGTTGATTAGCTGGAAGTGATCGAAATTGTCTTTCTGTTCGGTTCACTCGCTCATGCATACTGGTGCTAAAACATAAAAGGTGTTTTTTAAAATGGCAAAAGAACTCTCTGCAGAGACCAATCTTATTTTAAGGTTGTCTTTTTGTACAATTACTCCCTTTTATAATGATGGATGCTGTCCTGTCACTTACAATCTTTTGCTTTCCTAAAGGGTATCCACTTAGAAAGTGTTATGTTTTCACCTTAGTGGAAATTCTCTAAGCAGCCAAACAAAAGACAAATTGTTTGTAACTAGTAAAAGTAAACATCTGCACCAACTAGAAGAGAGGGGAAAAATTAAAGAGGATTAGTGTACAGTAAGTTTATTTTCATGACTTCAATTTCCAAACTTCAAATTTTCAGGAAAACTAGCTGAATGCTTTAGATTTCTCCATCAACAGAATGTTGCTCTGAAATTACCTTAAGAATTGATACAAAATGTGTTTTGAAATTAAGAGCCAACTGAGTTGAATTTTTCAAAATATCATAAAAGATTTTATATATTATAAAAGTAGTAAGTGAATTAAAAATTGAAGTTCTATAGCCTTTTACATGACAATATTCACACCTGGCATTCCAAAAGTTATCAAGTAACTCTAAAGGTCACTTTGGGGACCACCTATTTATAAAATTTGGAAAGAACATGTTTTTACAAGTTAAGTATCACAGTCACAATGAAATACCATTTTACTTGACCCATATGGGCAAAATTTAAAAGCCTGTTTATCTGAAATGTTGTAAAAAAAGTGGAATAAGTAGAATATTTTTATACTGGTTGATGGTGGGTACATAAATTAGTACAACTACTTTGGAAAATAACTTAGCGTTGTCTAGTAAAGCTTCATATGCATATTCCTCAGGACCTAGCAATTACAATCCTAGACACATACTCAAGAAACTCCTGCAAATGGTCACCATGAAACATGAACAACTGTCATCACAGCACTGTTAGAAGTAACAAACAAAAAGTCTGGAAACAGCCCAAAGGTCTATCCTAGAATGAACAAAGAAAATACAGTACAGTTACACAATGAAATGCAGTTGAATTAATAAATTATAGCTACACACAATAATATGGGTAAAACTTAGGAACATAAATATTGATTGAAATATCAAGTTGTAGAAAAATAGGGTAGGGGAAAAGGCAGAAAACTGTACTTGAACAACAATAAAAAATAAGCATAAAAACATAAATATATAATGTATAATTTTATTTTATATAAAATAAAGAATATATTGTAGGAACAGAACATATGTAGAAAAACTACAAGGAAAGCAAGGAAACAAAAACTCAGGAAAGTGATGTTTTTTGAGGGGAAAGGGATAGGATAATGTCCCTTTAAAAAATTGTGTGGTAGGTTCAAGGGTGTTCCCTGCATCATTCCTTACAATTTACATGTACAAACAAACAAACAAACGTATGTTTCTTTAAAAATTTTTTTGGCATTTACTCAATATTAAATGAAAATAAAACTTTTTTTTTCATTTGGTTGTCTCAATCTCTCCATTCATCTGACAACTCTCTCATTTTTACCTTTTGTGAAATAACTAATTTCTGAACAGCAATATTTAAAGAAGTTCTGATGTAAGCTCCAGACAAAACTTAAGCAAAAACCCAGACATGGTTTTAGAAGCCTGGGTGTGGTAGTATTTGGTGGGTGGAGGGGTCAGAGGCAATGTAAAAAGATTAAGTTGGCACCCTAACTACACTGATGTTTACTCTCTTGCCCCCCACCCCCAACCCCTTGAGACAGTGCAACGGTGGGCTCTGCAGAAACAGATCTGGTCTGAAATCCAGGTTATGTCACCTTATTTGCTACATGACCCTTGGCAAATTACTTCCATAATCTGTGCCTCAGCTGTCCATATACAAAAACATAGAACAACAATGATGATGATTAAAGAAGTTATCATGTACTGAGACATGAAATCCCACTTGGTACCTTTCTGGTAAAAATGTGGTAAAGCCCTGACCAGTGTGGCTCAGTTGTTTGGGCATCACCCAGCAAAGGTTACCAGAAGGTTGTTGGTTGGATTCCCAGTCAGGGTACATGCCTGGGTTGTGGGGTGGTTCCTGGTCAGGGCACGTGGGAGGAACGACCAATTTGTTTCTCTCACACATCAATGTTTCTCTCCTTCTCTCTCCCTCTTCCTTCCCCCTTCTCTAACAATAAATAAAATCTTTTTAAAAATAATTTTTATTATTATTCTATTACAGTTGTTTTAATGTTTCCCTTGCCCTCCTTCGTGTTTTTAAAAATGCGGTAGTATTAAGAACAGATCACTTGGAAGTGGTTAGCAATACTGAATCTCAGGTGTAACCTACCCAAGACCTATTGAAATGTAATCCACCTTTTAACGAGATCTCCAAATGATCCATATGTACATTAACATTTTAGAAGCATTTGTAATTTTTCCTCCTTATTAGAGGAATCTTCCCAGGTCAAGAAAAAAGTTATCAAGTGACTATATGGGAAATGACTATAATGATTATCCATCAGCTCATCTTAGCTATTTTCCAAACACTGGGCATCTAGATACTTTCACTTGTCTATCTGATGAATTTTTTGTGTGTTCATGTGTGCCTGTATTTTGGGAGGGAAAATAACACAGACTCCCCAAAGAATTACCATGTCAGAAAGGACAGTATTTTTAAGTTTCTTGATACAAACTGATTTTCAGAAAGACTGCAGCAACTTACATTCCTGGCAGTAGATTATAACACTAAACGAACTATTTAAAGTGGCCATAGTATGTTTGTTAGGCGAACAGCAGAGTTGCACCATCTACAATTAACTGTCAGCAGGTTAAACAGTCTTTTAATACTTCATTCCTAGTATTCCTGGGCACTGGATGCCTCACAACAAAGGCCCTCACACAACGCCTCAGAACTCAACACATCCAAACTGAATTTAGCACATGATGTCCCACCAAAACAACCTGCACTTCTTTCTACATGGCTGGTATCGATAAATGGTACACCATACATCCACTCTAGTCAGAAATTAACAAGTCTCATAGCTCACATGATCAGTAACCCCGAACAAGGTCCTTCGATTCTACCTCGTGTCTCCCAGAGATTACTGACAGGTCTGCTACCTAGGAATGCTGTCCACAACCTAACCTCTCCATCAGATCAATTCTTCTGAAATACAAGTCTCATTTTTGTCACTATTTAACCTCTATATTTCAGCACATGTAAAATGCAATCAGTAAATGTTCTCCATGAAGATTACTTATTTCCATGATAGCAGGGGAGTTAAGTTCTAGACTGCTGTCAATTCCTGCTACAGAAATAATGCAACTAACTACACAGAGCACATGAGATGTAGCATATCCTTTAGCCCTTGGTTACTTAATGGCATGCCAAGCTATCCATAACATACAGACACAGTGACTCTCTTGAAGTGAGACCTTACCAAAGTTAAGAAAAGAGTCCCATCCTTACTCACAATTGTAATTGGCAATGCCTTCATTATTCTGGAAATGCTTACATTATGAGGAACTGAGTGAAGAAATAAAACGAAGTCACTAAAATCAAGCTGTTAAATTACTAAAATAAATTAGGCCGAGGTATGAGGAAATGACTATTCTTGTTTTAACTAGCCTGGGAACTTAAATTTTTGAACTTCCCAATTGTGTGGTAATGCATGGATATAGATGAGACCTCCAAATAACCCTCTAATGCTCTCTACAGGACTCCCATATCCAGACCACCTAGCTAGTACCTGTCATCCAGACCGCCTAACATCTGACTGATAACCATCCTGGACCAATCCTAGTGCTAAGAATACAGGACTGATTATTCTCAAGAATGCACATTCTACTATAAGAACTCCTAACTTTTTTCATTCTTTGAAACGCACCTGAGTTTTTTCCTAGTTATTTTTCCAGTTTGCAAACCCTAACACCCTTGAATAAGTATCATTTATTTCTAGCCAAAGCTTCTAAGCTTTTTCTGTTTGGCAACTATGTGCTTTAAAACAGGGGTGGCTAATTTTGACCCCCTACCCCCACTCCTGGCTACTTGGTCTGTTTTTGTAAAAAGGGTTTTACTGGAACATAGCCATGCCCACTTGTTCACATACTGCCCATGGCTATTACCTCCACAACAAAGGCAGAGACCACCTAGCCCTGGGCTTAAAATATTCATTGTCTGGCTCTTTTAAAAGAAGTTTGCCTACCCAGCTTTAAAGGAATGTTTTACAACCTTCAAACTTTCCTTGGTTCTGAAGTCAGTGGTTCAAACTATCTTGGTTCTGATAATGAGACCACGTCTTCTAGAAGCTAAGGAGAGAAAGTAGTCAGGCAGCTATCTTTGTTTAAGGGTGTAATCTCTACCTCCAGCTCTCTCTCTAGAAGGCTGGTCTGGACAGTGACTAAGTCGCCTTTCATCAGGGTGGTTCCGGTGCTGGATCTGAGCCAAGGGCCAAGGTCACTGATCCATTTCTCTGCACCTGTTAAATTGCTCTAGAATTCCAAACAGGAAAGCATAATTTTTCAGAAGGAAAGTCTGCCTTAGTCCACTGGAAATAGTTATTAAACATCCAAGGTTAAAACTGCCATACCAGTATTACTGCTTACTAATGCAAAATATAATTTTAGTAAGTGATTTTAGGTTTCAGGCCAGACACTAGCACAATGTGGTTCTTTAGGCCAAGGCAAGTTATTCAACTCTTTATATACCCACCCCAACACCAGTAAAAATGAGTTGTACATCCCAATTTTTTAAATCTCACCTAAGTACTATTTCTAAAAGTAAAATAATTTCGACAAGATCATTGATTTTTCAACTGTATTTTCTACATGACTAGGTATCTTCATTCATAATAAGAGTGGTATTTTAAGGCTAATGACATGTTTTGCTATTCATTACAATGCTGTCATCATTTTTACCTTAAAATATGACATCTAAACCAAATCTGTAGAAAGCACAAAATTGGAAGCACTGGAAAGAAAATACATTAATCAATGACTTTAATCTAAATCTCCTATATATTGACTAAGAGACATTTATCAATAAAACCAAATTCTGTGGCTACTGAGACTGAGGAAATGAATTTTTAATTTTGTTAAGTTTTAATTTAGCTAGATGTGATTAGCGGCCAAAGTATTGGACAGTGCAGGTCTAGAAGATCATAAAATGTTGGAATGTAACAATCCAGTGTTTTCTGCTACATAATGCTTTCTGTAACCCTAATCCTTTAAGTGATATTTTAAAAAGTGTATTTTTAATCATACATATTTCAGTCTAGAGAGTTAAAGTGCTTCATCAGAGAGTACATTCAAATAAAAAGGATTGTTTTTTAAAAAATGAAATTTTCCTCACTGCCACATTAAACTGGTAAAGGGATGAGCATAGGAAACTGTGTTGCAACCACTAGAACATGCACACAATCGCCCTTTTTTACACGCCACAGCTGGCTCCTTGATCGAGGTCCAAGTCCCTCTGTCTCCACACCAAAGAGGTTCATCTGATACCTAATCCTAAATATCTATTTTAAATTAGTCGTAATATTTTACAACTGGATCTACACACATTTTAATTAATTATGTCTATGATATTCCCAAGGCATTTCCCAATATTTTCTAGATTTTTCAATAGTAAAATGCACTAGACTTTTTTGCATCTACCACTCTTACCTACCTAATGTCAGCTGCTTCCCCTGCCTGTATGGTTCTTTCAGGTACAATACTTAGATCAAATTCAATTCTATGGTTGTCTGCCTTCCTTTCTCTGTTGACACTAAATAAAGTCCCCATAGTATTAATTTGGGGGGGGGGGGGCTCCATAACTAATGCAGTCCATGGTTCCTGTCCCTGTGTTTAATTAGTAAATTATTTCATCAAGGTCTCTGAACTTCAAAAATTCATGTCAGAAATGTAATCAGATTCTAAACAACTTTAAACTTTTTTAAAGCAAGTTTCTAAATTCAAATAGTAACAAACTAGCTTACTAACTGGTCACAAATTGACAGATTATTTGAGAATGACAAATGTATTTCTTTGCTACTACCTGTTTTATTTGTTAAAAATGGAGCTTCAATAACTTAGGGCAAACACTGGTGACATAAAAATAAATGAGGCTCAGTACTTGCCCTTGAGGAGGTCACAGTCAAGCAATATAAAAAAAAAAGTCTGCATAAAGCATAGCGGAAACCATCTAGGGGAACAATTTTTCTTGCGTGGAATGTCATATCTGATTACAAGTGCAGACTCACAACATGTCCCTCGGTGGACTCATCTCTTAACGAGAATAAAATACTACCTTCACCTGAAAATCTAGTTGATTTAAGTTCCTTTCAGATCTTGGAATTAAAATTTTGTGGCTAACCTATTTTAACATCTATCTAGAAGTAGAATTTAGATATTTTAAAAATCCCACCACTGTGCCTGGCTCACCGTGAGAATTTGGATTTACATTTGCAAAATAAAAGATCACAAAGGTGACTCTCACTACGCCCAGCTCAGATCCCTCCTTAATTAGCAAATGTTAAAACATCCGGACCATCTCCTACCTCAATTTCACCCGCTTGATAAAGACAATGAGCCGCCAAATTCACTGGCTCACCACAAGCGTGCCTGTACTCTCTTACAGCACCACCGGGGGTGGGTTGGAAATCTTAGGCTATTCTCACAGGAATTGGCACCAGTTTGGGAAAATACGTCCCGCCCCACGTGGAGGTGAACTTGGGCTCTCCATGCGTTCAGTTTGGAGACCACCGACAACACAAACAAAGCAAGCTCAGGACTGAACAATTCACCACCATCACCTGCTATCTGAAAAACTGTCACAGTATTTTCCCGGTCACCCCCCACCGACCTCAGAGCCAAACCTTTAACGAGGAGTGCAAAGCAAGAGACCTAATCTGAATCGTGAGGTCAGAAGGCAAGGGCGTGAGCAGCAGAAGGCGAAGCAGACACGCGGATGTGCAGGGCCAAGAGGGGCTACAGTGGTGCGACGTGACTCGGTGATCCGGAGGTCAGCTCCGTCGGCCCGGTCCGGGAGTCCCGGAGGCGTGGCGGCCAGGGAGCAGAGCAGGGGGCGCCCCTGTTCCGCCGCCGCAAGCTGCAGACGCCCTGACGGGCTGAGCTGGAGTCTGCCACGGGCTCCTTACCCGTAGTAGCGGAAGGCATTAATGATCTTCCAGAAGTGCTCGCGCTCGAGCCTCTCCTCCTCCTCCTCCGTGCTGCGCGAGGCTACCGCCACCGCCGCCGCCGCTGCCGCTGAATCCACAGCGACCGAGCCCAAACGCCCGGCGGAGAACTGCACTTCCACCTCCTCGCTCCCAGCGCGGCCGCCGCGGCCCCTGCGGCCCCCGCGGCCGCCACCGCCTCCCCCGCAGTCCTCTGGCAGCTGAGAAGCAGGCGGCGAAAGGCGCCGCCGTCGCTGCATAGCTGCCACGGCCCTTAGCCTGGCTCGCTTGCGTCTCGCCGCGACTGAAAGCGTGGTGGCGGCTGTTCGGCCTTCCTCTGGACACGCCCCCAGCTCGCGGCGCGCTCCGCCTCTGCCGCCTTCAGGCCTCCATCCACGCGGGGCTCCGCAGGGTCTTCTCAGCACTCAGACCTAGCGCGCATGTCCACGCGAGGGTAAGACGGAGCGCCGCGGCCGCCTGAGCTCATTTGCTGCCGACCGTCAGCGATAGCGCGCTGACATCACGACGACACGTACCGTGGGCGGGGAAAAGTGCCGGGTGGGAGGAGCAATGGAGGAACGCCTTGGGGGTGCTGTCCCAACACCTGCGAATAGCCTTGTGGGTGGGGTTCAAGGGCTTGCAAGTGCTGAGTTGTCGAACAAGCAGCTCAAGTACTAGTAGAGGGAAAAAGCAGAAAAAAAGAAGTTAAGCTTTGATGAATTCATTGGGAATTTTTATTTCACAAAGTCTAGAAGAAAGGTCTTCCATTCATCCTAATTTAAGTTTTGATTCATTTCCTAAGATTAAGTTAAATGGAGTAAGTTATTTCCTAAGGATAGAATTAAATGCAAGTAGGGCAGCTGTTTTAGCGATAAGCCCAGAGAGAAATGCGGCGGGGCGCAAGTAAGTACTGGATAGAGTTTGGTTCCTGCATTTTCCTCATCTTCTGCCATCACCAGTCAGGGCCTGATTAGGATTTTCACAGGCACCTACACATGCGGGTACTTGGCTTTGGAAGATCACCGAAGTGCACAGGGGCCCTAATGCCTCACCACTGGCGCAGCACTGGCGTCTCCTGGTGTCCCTTAACAATGCCAGACCTCTCTTTACCTGCGTTCACTCTCCCCACTCCTCATCAATTCCTCTCCGGGCTAATAGCTAAGCCAGCCGCCCTACCTGCATTTAATGTTATTCTTAGGAAATAACTTACTCCATTTAATGTAATCTACCACTCAGCAAATCAGTCTTTCAAAATAATAGTGAAAAGAAAAGATTGTTTTATGCAGAAAAGTTAAACATGCCCCAAGACAATATATTTTGTTTAAAAGATGTAATTATGTTGAAAATGAAGTGAATTTTTATTTTCATCATTTAAATTAATAATTGAAATAAAAGGCAATGTTAAAACAAGTATTGTGGTTTTCTTTGTTAATACTACCTTTTTATACAATTTTTATAATACTGAGGTGGGCAAAAGTAGGTTTACGGTTCATATGGAAGAGACATGCAGGTTATGATTATTACAATGGCTTTATTAACTCAAAGAATGTCACTGTGCAGTTAAGTACAATCTCATAAGCGTTCAAATTGGTGGCCTTCATTCTTTACACATTCTGGGAGTCTACTTGCTATATTCAGACACATTTTGGCATAGAGTTCTTACCTACTTTCCCACCCCTGTATTTTAAAGTATAATTATTGATATATTTTTAATACTAATACAGTAATGCATGGTTCAAAATTCAAAAAGAGGGTGAAGAGGGTTACAAATGTGAAGTTTCTTTACTCTTGTCTTGAACCATCTATGTCCCCTCTCCAGACACAAGATATCAATTCCTTGCCTACTTTTGCAGATTTTTTATCCAGTACCAATTTTTCTTTGGATACTGGACTGGTGTTTGGAAGTTATGTGAAATTCTTGTAATATTAACTGTTAGCAACACTGTTTTTATATACAACTGAAGAAGGGAGGCTTGGAACAGAGAACTCACCACTGGAATCCCAAAGCCATCAATCAGGGAGATTCCACAGCACAAAGGACTTTTTTAAAAAACGCTTCTCCCTCTTCAACCTTTATGTTGTGATTAAGTGTTTAATACCTATTCTGAAACGAAGTTGCAATTTCCTGCTTCTGTCTGTTTATCTTATTCAAAATTTTGTATACTTTTATCTTTTTGTTCCACATAGAAAAACTTCTTTCATTTCTTGTAATGCAGGTCTCGTGGTGATAAATTCCTTTAGCTTTTGTTTGTCTGAGAAAGTTTTTATTTCTCCTTCATATCTAAAGGATAACAAAAACAGGGAACACCTTGCTAATCCTCTCTGTATTCCAATTTTAGTATACAGAGTGGGGCAAAAGTAGGTTTACAGTTGTGAGTATGTGAAACACAGAGTTTATCTTGTGTTATTATTTATTAGTTATTGTATTATTCCCCATACTAACAACTGTAAACCTACTTTTGCCCCACCCTGTATGTGCTGCCAATGCAGGCACTCCATTTTATTTCTTCATACTATTCCTCAAATCAATTAATTTGTGGGTATCCATTCACTGAAAATCTAGATTTAAAATGTGTAACTCGAGGACGGAATCATGTCTAAGGAAGTGCCAGAATTTCACTATCTAACATCTCTAGAAAAATCAGTTTTATTTGTGGGGAGGGGCAGGGGTTTGGCAGTCGGTAATGTTTCTTGCCCACTCTGGATGTTTCCATCCATGAAAAGGGGGTCCGGTCAAGCAACACCCACTGACTTTCTCTACTCACTCTGCCTGGAGAAGATGGGGTGTCTCATTTGTTTGGTGAGAACAAGCTATAAGTGCTTGACTCTACTCCTGACTTTTTTTTTCCTCTTGGGAGTAAATTTGTTGCAGTAAGCACAATTTCTTCTCTGTTTATTATGCCATAAAATCCTTCCCAGTTGGAAAAGTTGTCCTGGTCCAATGGTGCCTGCGACTATGTGATTAAGTCTGACTAATTCCAGATGAAATTAGGAGGCCTATTTGACTCTTACATTAGGATCCACTCTTTAAGGTAGGTTTTACCAGTACAAAGGGATATTTTGGCCACTATCTGTCTCTTCTTTGTCTAATTGCTCAATGTGTTCTGAATCTAGTTTGGAAATAGAGAAGTGTATTAACTATATTTTCTTATTTTCTATATTCTTGATGCTCTACCATCTGGGGCTTCTCTGCCTAGGGAGAGACTAACCCTTCCAGGGCTAGCTAATTTCTAGAGAGAGAAACCAAGTCCCCTGAACCTTTCATATGCAAACAGGCAAATCCAGAACCCGTAACCCAGAACTACCTCTTTAATCAGACTTTCACACACCAAGCCAATATGCCCCTACAGTAATCAAAGCAGGGCAAGGCACCATTTGGGACAGCCTCTGTACTCCAGAGCCTGCTGAAATTCTTCCAACTAGCCAATCCTAAACCTGCTAACTCTTCTTTGTCTTTCCTGGGAAACCACTATAAAAGCTTGTACCCGTGCTTTACCGTCACTCTTCCAGCCCCCTGGTGCTTCCTGTGTGGCCCTGCATGGTATGACCCTGTCCTCTTGGGGACAGTAAGTAACTCTCTTGTCAATAGCAGCTGTCTCCTGATCTCTTGGTCTCAACATGCCTGAATAATAATAAAATCTCTATTTTAAAACTGGGAGTTATTATCAGGCCCCTCCAAATGCCCTAACATATCTTCAGGAGATGATTCAAAGTGTGCTTTATAACAGTCAATGATAGCATTTCCCCTTCTTTCCTGATGTTTTGTTTTTAAGTCAGTAAGATGGGAACAGAACTACTGAAAGAGAGGAGCTCTTTTCAGCAAAATTTGCTAGGTCTTCATTTATTCTTAAGGTTCTAACTATTGACTTCCTAAAGAAAAGTATCCAAGAATTTATCACTCGATCTGCATCTTAAGTGTGAAGAATTCTTGTGTTCTGAACACAAGAGAAATGAAATTCATGGTCCAAGGTTTCAAGAAACTTATGGTACAGTGGGGAAACAAAACTAGAATATATTAAACAATTGAAAATGATATAGTGTTTGTGGGGTTTTTTTTTAGATTTTATTCATTTATCTTTAGACAGAGGGGAAGGGAGGGAAACAGAGAGGGAGAGAAACATCAATATGTGGTTGCCTATCACATGTCCCCCACCAAGGACCCAGCCCGCTACCTGGGCATGTGCCCTAGACAGGGAATTGAACAAGCAACTCTCTGATTCTCAGGCTGTCACTCAAACACTGAACCACACCAGCCAGGGCAAAATGATGTAGTGTTAAAATAGTGTGGATTAAGTAAGGTGTAATACAAATTAAGGAAAGGGGGGGACGGTTTGAAAGTGGCATAGAGCTAAATCTCAAAGGATGACTGTATCTTGAAGAGCCAAAGATAGGAGAGTACTCTTTGCAAACCAATTTAAATTGGTTTAAGCCAAAAAGGGAAAAAAGCATTTATTGCTTTTTATTCTGAAAAGATCAGGTATAGGTAGGTGTAGAAGTTCAAATTATAGCATCAGGAATCTGTCAGTTGCTATTTCTAGTAGTGCTAAAACAGCACTATTCTTTTCTAAAAGTTCCAAGGTCTGGGCAGGGCTCTCACTGGACCAGCTTGTGTTGTGTGCTCTTCATTGAACTGATTGCTATGACCAAAGGGCTGTGGTTTCCAATTGGCCAGGCTTGGGTCACATGTCCACCCTAGAGCTGGCTGTGGAGTCAGTCACATCCAAATCTATGGACTAAAGGTAAGGATTTAACAGTTTCCAGAGGAAATTTCTGAGTGATGTTACCCAAAGGCAAAGTCAATTTTAGACAGAAAAATCACAATTTTTGGTGTACTGTGGGAAGAATAATAACAAGCAAGGTGGAGAGGAAGGCAAAGACCATTCTAATTATAATGCATATGAAGAAATAGGATAAAACATATTTCAACAATTCAGATGATATAAAATTATTAGAACCTATAAAAATCAGGCAGAAGGATTAGGGTAAGTCACTAAAGCCAAGGAGACTCATTTTAGATTCTGAAACAGCAGTGTGGTAGGATAGAAGAAGTACTATAGAATGCTTAATCAGACAAGAGCAGGGGATAAACTGTTGCCTGGAAAACCAGATGAGGGGATTGTTCGAATAATGCTGAAATGGTGTGATAAAGATTTATGGTAGACAGTAACAGTGAAGGGAAGAGATCAAGGTAACTCCAGATGATATTTTCAAGGGAAGAAAAGGCAGAGTTGAATGAATATAGGGGAATGAATAAAGAGAAGAATCAAAGGGATGACAAAGTTTGTAGCCAGAGCTGCAAAGATATTACTAGTAGAATTTTTAAGGAGTGTGGGTTTGTCCTTCCCCAGTGTCCTCACCCCACAAGCCTGCTCTTTTATCCCGTGGTTTCCATCACCAGGCTGCATAAACTACCTACTAGAGGTTCTAGGTACTGAAAGATTGTGGTACCCCACCTCCCACATCATATGTGATTCTGAATAGACTATTAAATGGTGAAATAAGCATAAGATGTCTGGCAGTCATAATTTGTCACATGGTGCTACTATAATTCTTTGTTTACAGTCACAGATACTGAGTTTCTTACAATTTTTCCTCATTAGAAATTTATTTGCTGAAACTATAATTCATGTTTAGTTTATGTAATCCTGAACTACTCATTAGAAATAACGCCTTTATTTTTACCCCTCAAGTTGAAAATACACGTTTTTAAACTATAGATATTCTTTTTTTTTAAGGCAACTTTAAAATGGTGCCCTAATACAGCTAAATTTTTTTCTTTTTCTCACAGGAAATGAAACTGGGATATCAAAGAGATATCTGCAATCCCATGTTCATTGCCGTGTTATTCACACTAGCCAAGACATAGACAACTGAAGTGTCCATCAATGGATGGTGGATAAAAAAAATGTGGTATACATAAATTAAAATCCTGAAATTTTCATTTATAACTTCCAGCTTTTTTTTAAAGCATATCAGACTTCCAGCCAAGATGGAG
>PVKM010008022.1:0-39992 GCA_004027735.1 Carollia perspicillata | reverse complement strand
ACAAGATCAAAAGGCAGTTCCACTTTTAGTTTTCTGAGGAAATCCCAAACTGTTTTCCACAGTGGCTGCAACAGTCTGCATTTCCACCAACAGTGCACCAGTGTTCCCTTTTCTCTACATCCTCTCCAACACTTGTTTGTTGATTTGTTTATGATGGCCATTCTGACCAGTGTGAACTTGTATCTCATTGTGGTTTTAATTTGCATGTCTCTGATGGCCAGTGATGCTGAGCATCTTTTCATATATCTCTGGGCCCTCTGTATGTCCTGCTTGGAGAAATGTCTATTCAAGTCCTTTGCCCATTTTTTAATTGGATTTTTTGTCTTCCTGGAGTGGAGTCATGTGATTTATTTACACATCTTGGAGATTAAGCCCATGTCTGAGGTATCATTGGCAAATATGTTTTTGCATATAGTTGGTCCTTTTTTCATTTTAATGCTGCTTTCTTTAGGTATGCAGAAGCTTTTTAATTTGATGAAGTCCCATTTGTTTATTCTTTCTGTTATGACCCTTGCTTTATCAGTGAAGATGTCCCTATGTGGAGTGTCCGAGATTTTCCTGCCTATGTTCTCCTGAAGGACTTTTGTGGTGTCACAACTTATATTTAAGTCTTTTATCCACATTGAATTTATTTTTTTGTATGGTGGAAGTTGGTGATCATGTTTCATTTTTTTGAAACTCGCAAACACCCAACACCTGATCTCCCAACACCATTTGTTGAAGAGGCTATTTTTACTCCATTTCATGCTTCTTCCCCCTTGGTCAAATATTAATTGACCATAGAGACTTGGGTTTATTTCTGGGTTCTTTGTTCTGTTCCATTGGTCTATGTGTCTGTTCTTATGCCAGTACCAGGTTGTTTTGATTATAGTGGCCTTGTAATAAAGTTTGATATCAGGTATTATGACCCCTCCTACTTTGTTCTTCTTTCTCAAAATTGCAGCTGCTATTCGGGGTTGTTTATGGTTCCATATAAATTTTTGAAATGTTTGTTCTATTTCTGTGAAATATGTCATTGGTACTTTAATAGGAATTGCATTGAATCTATAAATGACTTTGGGTAATATGGTCATTTTGATGATGTTAATTCTTCCAATCCATGAGCATGGTATATGCTTCCATTTGTTTGTGAACACTTTTTTTCTAAAGGCAAGGAAAAACAGGTATGAACACAATAATTATACCAGATTCATTGTAGAATCTATAATGATGAAATTTTATTAAAACATTTGGCAAGTGTGCAAGGTGCTTCAACTTCAATGGCATTATAACAATTCATGCTCTAGTTATACTGTCATGCAGGTGTAGCATACCAATTCTTGCATTGAGAGCTGGGTTCAAGTATTTAAATTGTCATTCTTATTGGTTAGAAGAAAAGTGACACTTCGGGGTTGTCTTCTAAGCTAACACAAAACAATAATTGAGACTTTTTCTTATATAATTTCACTGAATCCTCTCCTTAACCTCATGAGATAGATGTTAGTATACCACTTCATGGATGAGCAATATTCAATAATTTGTCTAGAATGATGCAGTTACTGAATGGTAGAATTGACATTTGAATTCTAAAGCCCTTGAATATTCCTCTTAATAAAATTCTCACTAATATGAGGTAATGTGACTGAGAATTAAACAATGGTTCAAGGGACATATGTTTGGCCTTATTTTAAGTCCATATTGTCAGACTCCTAACCTTAAATCCTAACTTTTCTTTCATCAACCATCCTCTATTTTATCTACCATACATCCTTAACAAAAATATGAGAACTGATCTAGAAAAGGAATTTGCTCACATTAGTTTACTTTGTAAAAACTGTTATTGACTGTCTGTTGTCCTTGGTAAATTGAACGGTTCTCAAGGAAGACCTGTCCCTTTAAGGCTCCCACCTTTTCTGGTGATGTTTCTACTTGCTGAGCTACCTTCTCCCTCTTCTTTTATGGGCAAACTCCACTTGTACTTTAGTAACCACTACAAGTGTTTCCTTTCCAAACAAATATCTTCCCAGTGTCACCAGGTTTAGTTTTTGCTTTTTTTCTGAGGTTCTGTATTGCTTTATTTATAACTTCATGATGTATTTGT
Source organism: Carollia perspicillata (assembly GCA_004027735.1). NCBI lineage: Eukaryota > Metazoa > Chordata > Mammalia > Chiroptera > Phyllostomidae > Carollia > Carollia perspicillata. The sequence goes on along the minus strand of PVKM010008022.1, from coordinate 37,912 downwards.
CTTGAAATAACATATTTATTTGTATCCCCATATTTCCTACTAGACTATAACTCCTTGGGGTGAGAAACTTATTTTATTTCAAGCTTCCATGCAAGAAAAACAATAGCAACAATAACATCGATATCAATAATGCTCCTTATAATTAAAGGCCAGCAGTTTTGATGGAAAAACAACAAAACAGTAGCTGCATATGACCTTTGTAGACTTGATAATTATAAAAGAACTTGCTAGAAAACATTCAATGTGTATGTATATCACTAAAATGCTAATCAGTGATGGGCATGCTCTGTTTTACAAATTTAGCTGAAGTCTGACAGCATATATACTATTTGAAATAGACAGTCAAAATAGCTTCTCTCAGACATCAGAAATTCCAATAGATTCATTTAACTAATAGATGTTTATACAAATTAATTAAAAAGTTTGGTCAGGAGGTATGTTGAAATTTAAACACACCTCTCAGGAATCAGGCCTTTGGTGGTAAATCCCACTCCCTTGCTGGCCACCTCCCTGTCAGAAGATTCTTCTCTGGGAGCCCCTCTGTGAACAAGGTCTGACCCGGGCTCCTGTCCAGGAGTGTCCTGGGACATGTTTATGTGGTACAAGCAAAGGAAAAGCAGAGGAACGCATTCCTGTCTGGTGCTCAGAATATAAATCTGTCACAGAAGCCCTCCAAAGACAATTTGGCCAAGGAGTAATGAAGTGAAGGAATCTTTAGGTGACCAGGGATGGCACAGTAAATGCCAAATAATTCAATATGATTAGGGAATTAACAACGACCAAGGCAAGGTGGTGAGAAGAGATGCATAAATTTCCTCTGGCCTAAATGAGTGGTGGGCCAGTCTGTCCAGGGAAGGCAAGCCGCCTTCTGGAAAGCTGGCTCAGGTTTCAAAAGTGATACATCTCTGAACAAAGCCAAGGGATTGGCCTTTGAAGATGAAGTCAGAATTGACAAAGAAGGGAGTCGACAGAATCACAATGGCTCTGACTGCAGGTTGGCTGGGAAGGTGGAATAAGCTGCCACCCAGAGACTAAGCCAGGTGGAGGGTCAGGATTCAGCCCCTTGGGGGCTGCAGTTTTATTCCTAGCACTGTGCAGGGAGTGAATCCAGGCACCCCCAACCACTGACACAACAAATTTTATGTGACAGGGTTTATTTTTGCCTGTAACAAAATCAACAAAAGTGTCATTGGTCATATTTCTTATGTTAAAACAGTGCTTTAAAAACATTTTTTTAGTATGTCCAGTGTTTCATATATAATGATCTAATTTGAACCTCACAATAACAAAGAGGTAGGAAGATATGGTAGGTACTGACCCTAAAACTTTCCTAAATTGCACTTTTATTTTCTTCCTGAAATAAATCACACGTTCATTGAAAAGACTTCAGAAAACACAAGTGCTTTTTGAGAAAAAAGTTTTAATTACCTGTAATACCCTAATAGAGATCCAATACTTTCATTTTATATACAATTTTATATTCCATTAAAATTTACTGTATTGCAACTTGTAACATATCACATTTTTATTTCAATAACTACAATAATTATAAATATATATATCAGGAGCGGGGAGAAAAGGCAGAAAACTGTACTTGAAATATATATATATATATATATATATATATATATATATATATATATATATATATATATCAACTTCTGGCCAAGATGGAGGCATAGGTAGACATACTGCCTCCTTGCACAACCAAAAGAAGGACAACAATAAATTTAAAAGCAAAGCCAACTGAAAATGAGAGAAAATTGAACTGTATGGAAGTCTGACAATCAAGGAGTTAAAGAAGAAACATTCATCCAGTAGGAGGGTTGGAGATGGGCAGCAGGGGTGGAGAGTACTCACAACAAGGCAGCAGGTGGTGGAGTGTTGTGGTCCCACATTTGCGTGCATATAAACTAGGAGGGACAACTGGGGAATGAGACAGATGGTGCAACCCAGGGTTCCACTGTGGGGAAAGGAAGCCTCAAAACCTCTGGCTAAAAAAACCTGTGGGGGTTGACATGGCAGGAGAAACTCTCAGACTCACAGGAGAGTTTATTAGAGAGACCCACATGGTCCTAGAATATACACAAAACATATCTACCCAGGAATCCACACCAGAAGGGCCCAATTTGCTTGTGGGTATTGGCAGAAGTGACTGAAAGCCCACCGAGAGCCCAGAAAGTGGCATTGTTCCTTCTTGGATCCCCCCTGCCCCCCTATATACAGTGTCACAATGCAGAGATGCGGGTTGCCCCACCCCAGTGAATACCTAAGGCTCCTCCCCTTACAGCATAACAGGCACGCCAAGAAAAAAAATATGCCCAAATAAAAGAACAGATCAAACCTCCAGAAAAAATACAACTAAATGATGAACAAATAGTCAAGCTATCACATGCAGATTTCAAAACACTGGTAATCGGGATACTCACAGAAATGGTTCAGTATGTTCACAAAATAGAGGAAACAGTAAAGGCTATGAAATGTGAAATAAAGGAAAATGTGCAGGAACTAAGCATGATGGGAAGGTCCTGGGACTCAAATGTATGATTTGAACCAGAAAGAAGAAATAAACATTCAACCACAACATAATGAAGAAACAAGAATTCAAAAAAAAAAAAATGAGGAGAGGTTTAGGAACCTCTGGGACAACCTCAAATGTCCCAACATCTGAATCGCGGAGTGCCAGAAAGAGAACAGGAAGAGCAAGAAATTGAAAACTTATTTGAAAACAGAATGAAGGAGAACTTCCCTAATTTGGTGAATGAAATAGACTTCCAGGAAGTCTAGGAAGCACAGAAAGTCCCAAAAAGTTGGACCCAAGGAAGCACACACCAAGGTACTGTAATAGCCTTGTAATCATTATTACATTACACAAGATAAAAGATGAGAGAATCTAAGAGCAGCGAGGGAAAAGGAGACAGTTTACCTACAAAGGAGTTTCCATAAGACTATCAGCTGATTTCCCAATAGAAACCTTGCAGGCAAGAAGGAGCTGGAAAGAAGTATTCCAAGTCATGAAAGGCAAGGACCTACATCTAATATTACTCTATCCAGCAAAGCTATCATTTAGAATGCAAGAACAGAAAAGTGCTTCCCCAATAAAGTCAAGTTAAAAGAGTTATTAATCATTAAGTCCTTATTATGTGAAATGTTACAGGGACATATCAAAAAAAGCAGATAAAAAATATGAATGGTAGAATAACAACCAACTCACAACTATCCACAACTGAAGAAAGAAACTAAGCAAACACCTAGAACAGGAACAGATTAATAGGAACAGAGATCTCATAGAGTGTTATCAGCAGCTAGGGGCAGGGGGAGAATTGGGGAAAATGTACAGGGAATAAGAAGCCTAAATGGTAGGTACAAAATAGACAGGGGGGTGGGTTAAGAATAGTACTGGAAATAGAGAAGCAAGAGAACATATATGTATCACCTATTGACATGAACTAAGGTAGGGGAATGATGATGGGAGGGAGGTGCAGGGTGAGAGGGATGAAGGGGAGAAATGGGACAACTGTAATAGTATAATCAATAATTTATATTTTTAAAAATTCTCAAAGATTTCTCTTGAACCTCTCAGAATATGAACATGTTTCCCAGAGTCCTTGTTTGAGAACTATTACCATTGTACAAAAAAATAAATTAATAAAAACAATAAAAAATATGTCAATATATATATACAATTGCACCTGAAACCCATATAATTTTGGGTTTTTATCAGTGTCACCCTGATAAGTTCAATAAAAATAAATAAATACATAAATAAATGCAGTTAAAAATAATCATTAAAAATATCTGCCTATACACACATTGTATTGTACTCATGTACTTTGATTCATTTAATCATCCCCTGGGGTTAGATATTTAAATATTTATTTTTATTTTTTTTCCTAAATACTTTTGAATTTGATTGGCGTTCAAGTACAGTTTTCTGCCTTTTCCCCCATCCCAGCCCATCCCCCCATACCTCCCCACCTCCCTCTCCTGTTTCCACTGACCCCTTGGCTTTGTCCATGTGTCCTTATAGTTATTCTTCTAAAACCTTCACCCTTTCCCCCCATTAACCCCTCCCCTCTCCCCTCTGGTTACTGTCAGTTTCTTCTTAATTTCAATGTCTTTGGTTATATTTTGCTTGCTTGCTTGTTTTGTTGATTATGGTCCAGTTAAAAGTGAGATCATATGGTATTTGTCTTTCACTGCCAGGTTATTGCACTTAGCATAAGTGCTCTCCAATTCCATCCATGCTGTCCCAAAAGGTAGGAGCTCCTTCTTTCTTTCTGTTATGTAGTATTCCACTTACAAGTGGATTCCAAATACAAGTATTCCAAATACAAGTTTGCTGTATTGAATGGGATTTTTTCTTGATTTCTGCTTCTGCTGTTTCACTTAGTATACAAAAATGCCTTTGATTTCTGGATATTGACTTTGTATCCTGCTGTTTTGCCAATTCACTTATTAGGTCTAGCAGTTTTTGCATGGAGTCTATAGGATTTTCCATGTACACTAGTTCATGTCATCTGCAAACAATGACAGTTTTGTTTCCTCCTTTCAGATTTGGATTCTTTTTATTTCCTTTTCTTGCCTGACTGCTGTGGCTAGGACTTCCAATACTATGTTGAATAGAAGTGGTGAAAGTTGACAACCTTATCTTGTTTCTGATCTTAGTGGAAAAGATTTTAGTTTTTGCCCTTTGAGTATGATGTTGGCTGTAGATCATACATGACCTTTATTTTGGCCTTTATTATGTTGAGAAATGCTCCCTCTATCCCCACTTTGCCCATTGTTTTTATCATAAATGGGTGCTGTACCTTATCAAATGCTTTTTCTGCACCTATTGATATGATCATGTGATTTTTGTCTTTGCTTTTGTTTATGTGATGTATTGCATTTACTGATTTGCAAATGTTGAACCATCCTTGCATCCCTGGGATGAATCCCACTTGGTCACGGTGTATGATCTTTGTAATGTATTGCTGGATGAAGTTTGCCAATATTTTGTTGAGGATTTTAGCATCTATGTTCATCAGAGTTATTGGTCTGAAGTTCTCTGTCTTAGTTGTGCCTTTACCTTGTTTTTGGGATTAGGATGCTGCTGGGTTCATAAAAAGAGTTTGGGAGTATTCCCTTGTCTTGGATTTTTTGGAATAGTCTGAGAATGATGGAGGTTAGCTCTTCCTTAAATTCTTTGTAGAATTCTCCTGTGAAACCATCCAGTCCAGGGTTTTTGTGTGTTGGGAGTTTTTTTATTACTGCTTCAATTTCATCTGCTGTTATTGGTCTGTTCAGGCTTTCTGATTCTTCTTCGTTGAGTTTTGGAAGATTATATTGTTCTAGAAATTTGTCCATTTCACCTAGGTTTTCAAATTTCTTGGCATATAGCTCCTTATAGTAATTTATTACAATCCTTTGTATTTCTGTGGTGTCAGTTGTAATCTCTTCTCTTTCATTTCTGATTGTGTTTATGTGGGTCCACTCTCTCTTTTTCTTGATGAGCCTGCTTAAAGGCTTGTCAATTTTGTTTATCTTTTTAAAAAACCAGCTCCTGGATTCATTGATCCTTAGGATTGTGCTTTTAGTCTCTATGTCGTTTAATTCTGCTCTGATCTTGGTTATTTCCTTCCTTCTACTAGCTCTGAGCTGTCTTTGTTGTTGTTCCTGTAGTTCTTGTAAGCATAGGGTTAGGTTGTTCATTTGAAATGCTCCTATATTTTTTAGGTAGGCCTGTATAGCTATGAACTTTCATCTCAAGACTGCCTTCACTGTGTCCCATAATTTTTGAATTGTTGTGAGTTCATTTCCATTTGTTTCCAGAAACTTTTTGATTTCTTCCTTAATCTCATTGACCTATTCATTGTTTAATGGCATGCCATTCAATCTCCATGAGTTTGAGTGTTTTTGAGTTTCTTACTTGAAGTTGGTTTCTAGTTTTAGTCCCTTGTTGTTGGAGAAAATGCTTGGTATAATTTTAATTTTCTTGAATTTGTCGAAGCTTGTTTTGTGTCCTATCATGTGGTCTATCTTTAAAAATGTTCCATGTGCATTTTAATAGAATGTGTATTTAGCTTCTTTCAGACGCAGGGCTCTCTATATATCAGTTAAGTTCATTTCATCTAGGGCATTGTTCAATGCCACAATATCTTTGTTGATATTTTGTTTGAAAGATCTATCCATTTTTGATAGTGCAGTGTTGAAATCCCCTACTATCATTGTGTTGCTATTGATATCTTTCTTGAAGTCCTCCAAAGTTTTCTTTATGTATTTATGTGCTCCTATGTTGGGTGCATATATATTTACAGTGTTTATGTCTTCTTGATGGATTCTTCCCTTGAGTATTATGAACTGACCTTCTGGGTCTCTTTTTATGACCCTTTTTTTAAGTCTGCTTTGTCTGATATGAGTATTACTACCCCAGCTTTTTTTTCCCCTTTCTCATTTGATTGGAATATTTGTTTCCAGCCGTTTGCTTTCAGTTTCTGTAGTTCCTTTGTTCTGAGGTGGGCTCTTGTTGGCAGCATATGTGTGGGTCATTATTTCTTATCCATTCAGGTATTCTATGTCTTTTGATTGGAGCACTTAATCTGTTTATGTTTAAGGTCACTATTGATATATATGTATTCATTGCCATTTTACTTCCTTCATACCTGTGTTCCTTTCTCCATTACCCTTTTCCTTCCTTTTCTAAAGCAGTCCCATTAGCATCATTTACAGATTTGGTTTGTAGGACATATGACCTTTGAGGCTTCTTTTCTCTGGGAAACTCCTTATTTGGTCTTCCATCTTAATTGAGAGCCTTGCTGGATAAAATGGTCTTGGTTGTAGGCCTTTATTTTTCATTTATTACTTGGGATATTTCTTGCCATTCTCTTCTTGCTTGGAGCATTTCCATTGAGAAGTCAGCTGCTAGTCTTATCAGGGCTCCCTTGTACATTACTTCTGGTAACTCCCTTGCTGCCTTAAAGATTCTCTCTTTGTTTTGTGATTTTGCTTATTTTTGTTTTGTGATTTTGTTTTGTGATTTTGTGATTTTATCTTAATTATGATGTGTCTTGAAGTGGGCCTCTTTGGGTTCCTCTTAACTGGGATTCTCTGTGTTTCCTGGATTTGTGTGACTTTTTTCCTCATCAAATTAGGGAAGTTTTTCATCATTACGTTTTCAAACAGGTTTTCTATCCCTTGTTCTTCTCTTTCTGGTATTCCTATTATATGGATATTATTATGTTTCATGTTGTCTTGCAGTTCCCTTACCATCTCTTCATTCTCTCTAAGTCTTCTTTTCTTTTCTTGCTTTTCCTGGGTGTTTTTTTCTACTGTGTCCTCTAGCTCGCTGATTAGATCCTCTGCTTCATCCAGCCTGCTTCTAATTCCTTCTAGTGTGTTTTTTATTTCTGAGATTATTGTTTATTTCTTTCTGTTTTTTATTTATCATTTCTATTTCCATTTTCATGCTGATGTAGTTCTCACTCTGTTCCTTGTAGTTGTTTGTGAGTTCCTTGAGCACCTTTGTAACCATTATTTTGAATTCTTTATCTGATAGTTTGCTTATCTCCATTTCATTTAGGTATTTTAGTGGGGAATCTTCCATTCCTTTTGATTGCATGTTCTTTTTTTGTCTCCCCATTTTAGGTACTCTATTTGTTTCTGTGCTTCCTGAGGTTTTACTTTGCTAGTTGTCTTTGTAGGCTGAACTTCTATGGTAGGAATTTTGTGGGGTTCAGTGGTGTGGTCTTTTTGATCTCCTTATCTGGATGCTCTAGGTTTGCCCTTTTTTCTGTTCGTGTGGGCTCTCTTGTTATACTTGGGTTTTTACCTTCTGGTTGTTCCTTTGTTGGTGGTTTCTCTCCTCCAGCAGGTATACTGATGCTTGCAGGTCCTACCTATTCTTATTTGTGATCAGTGGTAGGAGGTATGGAAAATGGATTGACACAGCAGGAAAGTATTTTATGGAATTTAAAGTATCAGCAAGTAGAGAAGAAATAGGAGGTTCTTTGGATAAGTATAGCATTAACTGTGATATTTCACCCAACTAGCCACTTTTTATGAAAGGTGAAAAAGTGATGGGACTCTTGTTAGAGGGGAATAAGATTGTGAGCTGAATCCAGAATACAGAGAGTTTGTACAAGCATACATGATGAGATATAGTGAGAGTAAAGGATAGTAAGTAGGTGTAATGTGAGATAGAATAGAGTTAACCACATCCATAGTAATGTTCAGGAATAAAGTGAAGTGTGCTAAGCTCAGGGAGGGTTGCTGTCTAGTATGTACAATTGTATAGAGCAACAATTATTTATACAGTAATGGAACAACAATAATATGACAAGAAATATATGATTTGGATAACCATATTAGAAAGTACCTGATCAAGAGTAGTGTGTTATTGGTACATGAGTGAAGTGAAAAAAGGAAAATTAAAATACACTAAAGACAGAATAAGAAAAATCAGTCAAACAATGCAATTAAACAGAGAAATTAAATAAAAAAAACTAAACATATGGAAGAGAAATAAAAAATACTAATAAAAGTGGTAAAATAATGAGAAAATAATAAACATAAACAATAACATGTCAGCTCTATGGGGTATGAAAGTGACATTTGTCTCAGTTTCTCAGTTTTGGGGACTAGACTTGAGCTCTCCCTTTGGATCTGTCTCTGGACTCTTCATATCTCCATGTCTTATTGTCTCACTTGGGGGAAGAGAAAAAAGGGAAAAAAGATAGAGGAAAGAAAAAAATAAGCCTCCTGCTGACTTTAAACCCATTCAGCAAGTCCTGCTGGTTTTCCTGATGCCACAGGAAGAGGGGGGCTGAGCTTCACTCTTCTCCCTTCCTATGGTTTTGAGAGGATGGGGACCAGGTCTGGGCCATACTATTCACAGTTGCCCGGCCTTGAGCCCAGGTCCTCTGTGAGCTGCCAGGCTCAAATCAGCCACTCAGGCTCTGGTCTTGAACAGCTCAAATCACCCTCAGGGTGAGCTAGCTGCTGCAGTTCCTTACAAAGCAGATGCCCACCATTCTGAACAAGTGCCCAGCTTTTCATACATCCCAACTTTCCAACCAGTCCAGAGACTGTCCGAGTCAGGGTCCCACATGGCCCAACTCCTCCCTCCTCCAGGTGTCACCCAGCAGCCCAGTTTCTCTGGTGCTGGCATCCACAGTCCCAGCAGATGTATACTTCCTCTGTGTGTCTACCACTTCATCTTTTTTTCCCCCAGTGACATTCAGCATTCAGGTCCCTCCTGGTTCCGGGCTGCCCTCCCTGCTCTGGTAGGGGAGGGAGCTGGTGATCTAACTCTCCTCCCCATATCCTGTGACATTCCCTAGGCCAGGGACCATAGCAGCCTAGGTCCCTAGATTCCAGGGACCTTACCATCCCAGGGCAATCTCCTCACCATCTGTTTTTTAATGTCCTCTACAATTTTTGGCCTCCAAACTTCATATAAGCTGGGATTCCATTGCCTGTTCACTGGATTCCTCAGAAGATCAGCTAGGTGTTCCAGCTGGGCACAGAGAGAACTCTAAATAATTTTTAATAATTGTTAAAATTACTTTATGTATTAACCAAATCAGTTATCATTATATTATGCATAAACATATAATTATACAATTAGTGAAGTAGTATTACATTAGATACTTATTAATATTAAAAATAATAATGAGGTTAGCATTCTTGTGACAAAGTCATCAGGCACATCCATGACTATTCCATGGGCCTTTTAACTCAGGTTGATTCTGCATCAGTGCAGGTTTTCCGGAGCCCATAGTCAATAAAAATGAACCTCAGAGATTTCTGTCCTAGAATTGTAAACTGTCTCTCTTTCCATCCACCACTGCTTTTCCTCCTTACTCAATTTCAGCTGCCACTCATCTTCTAACATTTTCAACATTAATTCAAAAACCAGGTTTCTAGTTGTCACGTATTCCAGGCATTATGTTATACATTATTGCATATGATGTAATGCATAAGAACTGGTCTCTGCCCAAATTTTGTGTAGTTCAGATGAGAATACAAACAAGAGAAGGATAATTACAACTTGTGTTAGAATGTAGGGAAGATACAGGTGCTGCATGATTCCAGAGAGGAGCCTCTAACCCAAACTGACTAGTTAAGGAAGCTGCTCTGACCCATAACAGGGCACGCGCACTGCATGTGGAGTGATGACTGAGTTAGCCAGGCCATGGAGGAGGCTGGTTAGGAAAAAGGGGACATTTTGGGCAGAAGAAGCAGTTTCCACTATGTTTCAAAGATGTAAAGAATGATCCATTTTGTGGAGCTGTCTCTTATTCATTGTGCCTGCTTGGGAAGTATAGATCAAGCATGTAAAGAAAACATGACTTGGCCACAGGGTCTGTGATGAGTTAGTAAGAGAGTTTCTAGCTCTTATAGGTGATTTTGGGTGCCTGAGGTCAGATGAATTACATCCAAGCATGTGAAAAGGACCAGCAGATGTAATTTATCTCATTAATAGTGCTTGAAAGTTTCAAGTAGATTTGAGATGGTCAGTTTATGTACTTATTTTTGTTAAATAGGGTAAGAATTGCTTCAAGAAACTTTATATACTAGTAGAGTTGTGTTTACCCTTGGTTAATGTCAGATATATTGTGTAATAGGTGATTTGTTGGCATTTTGAAAATCATGTGCTGTCTTCTAGTCACCAGCATAAGTTCAGTAAAGAACATATCACACCAAACTAATCTCATTTCCTTTTTATCTAGAGTTACATGGATAGCAAAGTTAGAGGATTTAATTTTAGCAAAGCATTGGGTAAACGTTTTTTTTGTTATTTTTGTATTAAAGAGACAAAATGTTAAAGTTGAAGGGGAAGCATAGAAGATAGGAGCCTATGAAAACAAAATAGTTGTAAGCTTACATTGTCTTAATAGATGTTTGACTATAGTTCCTGTTAGGGGTGAGTTGATCATTACTGCTTAATAGTGGTCAAACTGCAACCTGAAGCAGTGCATTTTACCAATGACACTACATTTAAGGAGGAATGCAGATGTACCAGTGCATAGAGGTAAGGAATCTGGATTCAACGCCGAATACAGAATGTAGTAGGCTTATTGTGGCTGAAGAAAACATATTGAGAAGATGATGCCAGCTCTTTAAATTTTTGGATTTTTAAAATCCATCAGTTGATGTTTTTCATCAGTTTTGGAAAATTCTAAGCCATTTGTGTCTTTATCCTTTCTGCCCCTTTGCCTCTTTTCTTGTTTAGGACTCTAATTACCTGACTTTTTTCTCTTTATCCATTTGAGCTTTTTAAAATGTGGTTTTCCATTTACAGAACTAACATTTGATTTTGATATTTTTTGTATTTTCCATTTTCTGATGAAATTTTCAACCTTTTTATCTTCTTGAACACAGAGAGCATTGATATTTACAAGTTTTATCTGATAAGTCCAATAACTGGACACCCTGCAGATTTGATTTTATGTTCTGTTCTGTCTATTTATTATGTAGCTTTTTTTTTCTTGCATCTTTGTATGCCTAGTTTTCTTGATTGTGTTCTCAACAATGTACCTAAAATATTTTGGAAAAAAATGGTGAGACCAAAGGTGATGTTATCTTTCTCCAGAAAGAGTTTTTGTTAGTTCTGCCAGAAACCAGAGTAACTAGCAATTAAGAATCACCTTAATTTTGCTTTATGGCTTGAGATTTTAAGCTCCACTTGGATGATTTGTAGCTGCTGCCCATGTCAGAGCTGGTTTATTTCTGATTCACTTTTATTTTTAGGATAGAGTCCTTTAGGGTTGTAGCCTAAAATATGGGCATTTACTAGTTCCCTATCACTCCCATTGGTTGCCTCTGGGGTCCAACTATTGTCCATTTACCTAAAAGAGGCTTAAAGTCAGGGGAATATTTATTAGTCCCATTTTTCCTTCGTCCAGAGACTGCTGAGAATATTGTCTGAGAATATATGCTCTCAGGGAAATAGCAAACCACACCAAAATTACCTTCTTATGTTTTAATTTGTTCCTAGATCTTGGTCCGCAACTTTTTCATTACTTTGGTAGCTTTTAAAAAACATTTTATTCCCTCATTCTACCTATTTTCAGTAGGAGGATTGCACTAATTACTAAGTGTGTAATTTCTACATGCCATTAAGTGAGAGAATAGATTTGTTGTGTTTTGTCCAGTGGTCAGATGAAGTCTGATGAAAGGAATTTCCAAATAAAACAATCTTTATTAAACCCAAGGAATAACTTCCTCACAATAATCCTAACAATAGTAAAATGAGCAGACCATGAAATTGGGAGCTGTTATGTCTTAATTAAAATGATACCGTGCCAACATTTCTTATGGAGAGTCTAGTGGCAGAGGAAGGCAAACCTATATTTTGGGACTGTGCGGGTGTGGACACATTAAATTTCTTTGAGGTCTCCTGAACCTAAGAGGAATCTCAGTCCAACCTAGCCCAGATGGAAATCTAGATTCCACTTCATCTCTGTGATGGCTCCACCACACACCTAAATGCTCAGGCTTTACATCTAGGAGTAACCTTCAGTACTCTCTTCCCCTCACATTCTACTTCTAATCCATTGGTAAGAATTGTCAGTTCTCCTTCAAAATATATCCTGGACCTGACCACTTTACTTCTCACTATTTTTAGGACCACAACCCTCACCTAAGCCAGCACACTAGTTTATTAGAGCTGCCATAAAAAAAGCACCACAGACTGGCTTAAACAACACAAATGTCTCATAGTTCTTGAGGCTAGAAGTTAGAGATCAAGGTATGGGCAGTGTTGGTTTCTTCTGAGGGCTCTCTCCTTGGTTTGTAGATAACCATCTTTCCCCTGTGCCTGTACAGGGTCTTCTTTCTGTACATATCTATCTTCTAATCTCCCTTTCTCTTAAGGACACCAGTCACATTGAATTAATGACCTCTGCCCTAATGACCTCATTTAACCTTAATTGCTTTTTAAAAGATCTTATGTCTAAATGTGTTCACATTCTGAGGTACTTGGGTTTAGAGTTCTGACATATAAATTTTGATGGAACACAATTCAGTCCATAGTAGCCACCATCTTTTCTTGCTCTGACCACAGCAACAACATCCTTCCTTTTCTTTCAGCCTCATTCCACCACAATCCCAAAATTTACTTTCCACAATGCAGTTATCATTCTTGTGCTGAAAACACTACAATGACAACCAGAATAAAATTCACGAGTAGGTCCACAGGCCCTATTTGGCCGCACTCTACCCATCTCTCTGATCTTACCTCCCATGTAATATTCATTCTACATCAGCTACGCTCGCCCTGTATTGTCTTCAAACATTCCAAGTTTGTTCTCAGGAATTTTGCCTGTGCTTTATTTTCTACTTAGAAAGTTCTCTCAATCTTGTAGCTTGGCTTTGTTTGTGTGTTTAATAATTATAAATTTTTCTATTAAATGTATTGGGTGACATTAGTTAATAGAATCATATAGGTTTCAGGTGGATATTTCTGTAATACATAATCTGTATATTAGATTGTGTGTCCACCACCCAAAGTCAAATCATCTTCTGTCACCATATAAGTGGCTCCTTTTACCCTTTACTAGCCCCCACCCCCTTTCCTCTGGTAGCCACCATGCTGTTATCTGTGTCTATGAGTTTCAGTTTTACCTAACATATGAGTGAAGTCATGTGGTTCTTAGCCTTTTCTGACTGACAGTTTCACTTAGCATAATATTCTCAAGGTCTATCCATTTTGTCACAAATGGCACTATTTTATCTTTTCTTATAGCATAGTAGTATTCTGTAGTATCTATGTACCATACTTTCTTTATCCAATCTTCTGTTGAAGGACACTTTGATTGTCTCCATGTCTTGCTTCTATGAAAAATGGTGCAGGGAACATAGGGGTACATATGTCTTTATGAATAAATGTTTTTGAGTTTCTCAGGTAGATACACAGGAGAGGGATTGCTGAGTAATATAGTAAATCTAGTCTTTTTTAAAGTATATTTTATTGATTATGCTATTACAGTGGTCTCATTAATTTTTCTCCCCTTTCTCCGCCTCTGCCTTGCACCCCCCTACCCAACATTCTCCCCCCTTAGTTCATGTCCCTGGGCCATACATATAAGTTCTTTTGCTTCTCCATTTTCTATACTGTTCTTAATATACCCCTGTCTATTTTGTACCTACCATTTATACTTCTAATCTCCTGGACCTTTTCCCCCTCTCTCTTCCCGCTGATAACCCTCCATGTGGTCTCCATTTTTGTGATTCTTTTCCTGTTTAATTGCTTGCTTAGTTTGTTTTTGCTTTTTTAGATTCAGTGGTTGATAGTTGTAAGTTTGTTGCCATTTTACTGTTCATATTTTTTATCTTCTTTTTCTTAGATAAGTCCCTTTTACATTTCATAAAATACAAGTTTGGTGATGATGAACTCCTTTAACTTAACCTTATCTGGGAAACACATTATCTGCCCCTCCCCCATTCTAAATAATAGCTTTGCTGGATAGAGTAATCTTGGATGTAGGTCCTTGCCTTTCATGACTTCAAATACTTCTTTCCAGCCCCTTCTTGCCTGCAAGGTTTCTATTGGGAAATCAGCTGATAGTTTTATGGGAACTCCTTTGTAGGTAACTGTCTCCTTTTCTCTTGCTGCTTTTAAGATTCTCTCTTTATCTTTAATCTTGTGTAATTTAATTTTCATATGTCTTGATGTGTTCCTCCTTGTATCCAACTCTTTTGGGACTCTCTGAGCTTCCTGGATCTGTATGTCTATTTCCTTCACCAGTCTGGGGAAGTTTTCCTTCATTATTTGTTCAAGTAAGTTTTTAATTTCTTGCTCTTCCTCTTCTTCTGGCATACCTATGACTCAGATGTTGTAACATTTGAAGTTGTCCCAGCAGTTCCTAAGCCTCTCCTCATTTTTCTTGAATTCTTGTTTCTTCATTCTGTTTTGGTTGAATATTTATTTCTTCTTTCTGTTCTAAATTTTTTATTTGAGTCCTATTTTCCTTCCCTTCAGTGTTGGTTCCCTGTATATTTTGCTTTATTTCACTTTGGGTAGACTTCATTACTTCCTTCATTTTGCCATTGAGCTCAATCATTTCTGTTAGCATCCTAATTACTAGTTTTTTGAACTCTGTATATCATAGGTTGGCTAGCTCATCATTGCTTAGTTGTTTTTCTGGAGTTTTGATCCATTCTTTCATTTCAGTCATATTTTTTTTGCCTTTGTGCACCTGTTATGTTTTAAGAGGAGGAGCCTTAGGTATTCTCCAGGGCAGGGCAATCCATCTCCCTGCATTGTGGTGCTGTATGTGGGGGAGGGGTCAGAGAGGGAACAATGCTGTTTTCTCAGTTCTCACCCCACTTTCAAGAGACTACCAGTTTCCCCACAGGTTTTTACAGCCCAAGGTTCTGAGGCTTTATTTTCCCCAAACTAGAACCCTGGGTTGCATGATCTGTCTCACTCCCCAGTTGTTCCTCCTGGTTTATCTGCATGCACGTGTGAGAACACCTGGTTCACATGCATCCTGGTTCACTGCCTTGCCATGCATCCTCTGGGCCTCAGTTTCTCATCTCTACCTTTCTTACTAGTCTGGATGAATATTTCTTCTTTAACTCCTTGGTTGTCGGACTTCCATACAGTATGGTTTTCTGAAAGTTCTGAACGTTTTTTTGTTTGTTTTTAAATTGGTTGTTACCATTATTTTGGTTGGGCAAGGAAGCAAAATGCATCTACCTACAGTTCCATCTTATCCAGAAGCTCTGTTATTATAGTCTTATTTTATGAGTTTGCTTTTATCTTCTCCTCAGTGGGACTTTCTTTATGTACTAGCTCAAGCTAAAGCAAAAATACACCTGCCATCGCTACCTTTTGTCACAAAGTCCTTTATTTTATTCATATTACTAATATGATTAAGAGTCTGAAAATATATAATAGGTATTTATTGACTATGTGTTTATTATCTGCCTCTGAGTCTACAATGAAAGTGCCTTAAGGACAGGTACTCTGCTTGTCTTGTACACTGCTATGTCCTCTTGTGTGACGCAATGCCTGTCATGGGAGATGCCCAAGAAATGTTCACCCACTGATATCAAAAGCATAGGGACTCCAAATTCTTTCCTCTACCTCTCAAGACTTTAGTGAAGTTAGTTACTATGAGCTATTTTTTCCTCTTGTAATTTCACTTAGCCTCTGCTATGAACTACATATTCCTGAGAACTAAACAAATCCTACTTAAAAAGCTTGGAGTAGAGAATTAGTAGATTTGAAGTGGCAAATGATCTCTTTCCTGTGTAGCAGCACTGATTGCTTGAAAGTAGTTGAGAAGGATTTTGAGGTTTCATGTGGATTAATTGGGATTGTCATGATTAATTAATAATGTTTGCCATTGGCACTGTATGGGATAGTACAGGCTCAGATGCTAAATGCCTATTGCTTGTAGGCAAACAGTGTTCACAGCACCCACTAATATAGCAAGAGGTTGTCCTATATTCAGTCTTTAGTGGTGCTCCAGACAGACTTAAAGTCTAAAATATTCTACAAATAAATTCATATAATAATGGAGTTCAGTTAAATTTATGCTAACTGGAGACTAAATTTTTGAGAGAACTTGGCATGTTCAGTCCCTTACCTACATAAAGATAAATAAATATTCAATATTAATAACTAAGAATCTAAAATATTTTCAAGAACAGGGTTTCTTCAACTTTTCCAAAAAACCCATATGTTTTCCATCTTCACTGTCTCTTGGTTTGTCAGGGATTTCATCCAAATATACTTTTAGCTTGAGTACATTTATTCTTGTTTAGTTTTTAATAGAAATATACTATAATTTCTTCTCTTAATTCATGAATTAAAAAATTGGCACACATCATCTGAATATCCTGTATATGGAGGTGCAATAGGAATGTGCTTTCCACAAGCTCCCATTCCAGTGGTGGAAAGACAATTACAGGATCCTGTGGTAATTCCGTGCTATGCTCGAGGTTACAGACACTGTGGAACTTGGAAACAGATATCTAATTGCTCCTCAGTTTTCTTTTAGGCATACGAAATAGCACCATTTCCTTTAACCTTTCTTCACAAATCACATCAGCATAATTTCCTCAAACAGACCCCATGGCCAATTCAGCACCGAGGATATTTAACCACACCACCGGGCATACCCAACCTCAGAGATGCAGAGCCAACCACAGCCCCATGAATCCAAACCAAGCCTAAGTATTTTTGCCAAAAGAAATTCCTAAGACTGATTGAATGCTCAAGTCTCAAGGCAGCCCTTCAAAATTTTTTGCCACTGAAGGCAATGTTTGCAGACTAATCAGCAAAATACAGAATGAGATTATCCTATGTGTGGTTTGGATGAGGAAAAGCACTTTTTTGACTGTGTAGATGACAACTGAGAAAACAATAAGGTAGCGTGCTTCCTGTCAGAATTCCATGGATCCTATAATTAAGGATACTGGGGACTTTTAAAATGTTAGACATAAGTGAACAGAAGCAAGCATTTTATAAAGTGATGAGGGCAGCATTCCACATTTTCCCAATTATTTAGCAAAGTATAGAGCAAAATAACCTAGGAGATCAGTCTCTGCCCTTTTATGTTGTTGGTGAGGACATGCTGTCCTTGACAAGATAGTGGCTGGAGTTTAGTTTTCAAGGATCAAGGTGGAAGTGACCTAACCTAGCCTTCCTGATCAGAACAACAAAGATTCTTGTTTCTATGAACACTGGGTTGCATATGTTCTTTTGAATTGGTGATTCAGGATTCTTAGAGTATATTCTCAGCAGTGGAATTGCTGGCTCAAAAGGCAGTTTTATTTTTAGGTGTTTAAGAAAATTCCATACTGTTTTCCACAATGGCTGCACCAGTTTGCATTCTCACCAACAGTGCACTAGGGTTCTCTTTTCTCCACATCTTTGTGATCACTTGATGTTTGTTGATTTATTAATTATGGCTATTCTGACAGGTGTAAGGTAATATCTCATTGTGGTTTTTATTTGTTTCTCTCTGATGGCTAGTGATGTTGAGCATCTTTTCATATGTCTATGGGCCATCTGTATATCCTCCTTGGAAAATATGTATTCAGATCTTTTGCCCACTTTTTAATTGGACTGTTTGTCTTCCTGGTGTTAAATTGCATGAGTTCTTCATATATTTTGGTGCTCAAACCCTTGTCCAATGTATCATTGGCGAATATGTTCTCCCATGCAATCAGTTCCCTTTTCATTTTGATGATGGTTTATTTGGCTATGCAGAGCTTTTTAATTTGATATAGTCAAATTTGTTTATTATTCCTTTATTTCTCTTGCCCTATAATATATATCAGCAAAAGTACTGCTATGTGGAGTGTCTGAAGTTTTCATAGTGGCACTATTTATAATAGCCAAGTGCTGGAATCAGCCTAAGTGCCCATCAGTAAATGAGTGGATCAGAGAACTGCGGTACATTTACACAATGGAATACTCTACAGTAGAAAGAAAGAAGGAACTCCTACCTTTCTGACAGCATGGATAGAACTTATTTAAGTAAAATAAGCCAGTTGGTGAAAGACAAATACCATATGATCTCACCTATAATAGGAATCTAATGAACAAAATAAACTAATGAACAAAGTAGAACAACAGGCATGGAAACATGGAATAGGCTGAAAGTGACTAAAGGGGAGGGGGAAGTGGGATAATGGTGGAAAAATGGGAAGGGACTAGACAAAGAACATGTATGAATGACCCACAGACAGGGACAACAGCGTGGGGATTGACTGTAGGAGCAGGGGTTGGGATGGGCGAAGGAGGGCAAAGGCTGAAAAATTGGGACAGCTGTAAAAGAATAACGATAAAAATAGTTTTAAAAAGAGGTCAATTTTTTCAATGGTACATTGAAAAAATGATATACCAATGATACATTGGACAAGGGTTTGAGCACCAAAATATATGAAGAACTCATACAATTCAACACCAGGAAGACAAACAATCCAGTTAAAAAGTGGGCAACAGATCTGAATACATAATTCCTAAGGAGGATATACAGATGGCTGATAGACATATGAAAAATAATTATAAACCACAAGGCTATCTTCCAAAGGTAAAGCCTATTGGTCCTCCTATCTCTGGGAATTTGACTTAAAGAAGGCTGCTGAAAAAGTCTTCACTCTTGGGGTTGTCATTATTAAATGTCTCAAACAAACAAATAAAATACTTAAAACCATGTATTTGAATTATGGAATAGTTATATATAGATATTTATTATACAGGGTGGGGCAAAATTAGGTTTATAGTTATGAGTATGCAAAACAAGGAATTAATTATTGCATTATTATTTATTAATTATTATATTATTTTCCATACAAACAACTGTAAACCTTTTGCCAAACCCTATATTTGATCCTATTTGTCCTGTTTCCTGTGTGTATTCATTATTACATGTGTGTGCTTATATTTGCACATACATTCCTGCATGAATCTCTATATCAGATATAAAATGTGTTTGCATATGGAAGAATGGTATATGGAAGGCAGCCTTTGCAAATCAATAAAGCTAGCAGAGTTGATCCTTTGCATAGCCCTCAACTCACTCTCTGTATTCTGCCTCCATTCTCCAATGCCAAACAAGGTAGTAAGTAAACTAACCCCAACTGTGGACCTCTATGGGGTTTTCATTGGAACATTATTTTATTGTATTTTTACATTTGCCATTTACATGTAAGAAACCTGAGATGAGATGGGATTTAAACATAGGAGTGTGTGTGTGTGCATTATATTATGCATACTATACTCACAGTTCTGATATTATCACACTGCTCTCTAAAACATTAGTGATCTTTCTTTTTGGATCCTCAAATAAGTCAGGATCTAGTGTTCCTCTACCCACTTTTTATGGGGCTCCTCATTCTTCTGTCCTAAACATTGCTATTCAGGGAGGCCTCTTATGACCATATTATTCAAATTATTCCTCTTCATTCAAAACTCTTATCTTAATTTATAATTATCTTCTGTTTGTTGGGTCCATTTGTACATTGCTTGTATCTACTTTTCCCATGAGAAAGAAGGTACGCTTCACATGCTGGAGCTCCTGCTGTAGCCTCAGCACCTACCTCAGAATGTTTAATGCCCCCAGCAGTTTCTTAGCTACCCCACAAATCCTGCTTCATTGCCTCATTCAGTATTGGGCACTCTATAATTCACAGGTGGTAAACACAAGGCCCACAGGTTGAATTTGGCTCTCCACCTTGTTTTATCTGTCCCAGCACCTTGTATCTACCTGAGGACAGTGCTGAGCTCCTTGCTCCTAGTTAAGGAGTAGTTACATTTATACAGTCCTAAAATTACATTAAGCCCTTTGAAGGCAACCATGAGGCTGATGTGGCCCCTGGTGAAAATGAGTTTGACACCCCTGCTATAACTGCAGCCCAGACAGTCCTGTTTCTCTGCCTGTAGCACTGCTGCTCTGTGTTCTATTCCATTTGTGTATTGCTACGCATTGAGATTCTCTGATACAAATCTTACCTAAGTTGTTACTGGGAAGTGGTAGTTTGTTTTATTCATTCATTCATTCATTCATTCATTCCTTCTTTGATCCACCCCTAATAGTGTACTCAATGCCTCTTCTAAGAAAAGACTGGTAAGGACATTAAAGACACTAATATAAATAAATAGTGTCTGTTCAGTTTCTGTTCTGTTCTTGATATGTTCATGGGCTAATGAAGGAGATGGACAATGAGCAGGAAAAGTTCTCTGATAGAAGCAACCACAAGTGTGGGCTCAAAGGATGGCCCCCTAACCCAGTCTGTATGGCCAGGGGAGGCTTCCTGGAGGAAGGGTGATCAGAAAAATCTTGAAGAATACCTCTAGGAGTCAGTCAGGTAAAGTCGGGAGGAATTCAGAGTGGCTGGGGAGAGATAGCTCTGTGTGTAGATGCGTTTGGGGGCTATAAAAGGTTTGATGTGGCATACACATTGTGTAAACACAGGGGAAAAAGATGATCATGGGTAGGTAGTACATATCATGAGATTAACAGAGCAATTTAGAATTCATTCTAATCACTATGGGAAATCAAGAAAGATTTTAACAGGAGAGTGAAAGATAAGATTTGTTTTTAAAAAGATCACTCTGGTTTTCAAGAGTGGAGAACATTGTTGAGGGTCTATACACTGGTCATTCATTCATTTAATCAACAATCCTTGGAACCTACCATATGACAGGCACTATGCTAGGCACTGGGAATGAACAATGATGAGCAACTTCTGGTCGGATGGGGAAGAAAATATAGCACTAGAAATAAATAGAAGCCCAGTTGTAATAATGACTCTGAAGGGAAGGACAAGGAGCTGTGGGAGCACTTGACAGTGTCCAGGAGGATGCAAGGTGGAAGCAATGCTTGTGTTGACCTCTTAGAGATGATGAGGTGTATTCACTGGCCCTGCTCACCCTCTCAGTGAAAAGTCCTCTGGTTTTGAACCAAGGCAGAGTTGAAAGTATTGAGGGAAGGAGGCAGGTAGACGGATCTTAGAGAGGTAAAATTAATATGACTTAAAGACATTTGGTTTGCAAACAGGGGGGTGGGAGAGAGAGGGGAAGAAAAACAAGTCATGCAGGAATGGTCCAGGTGTCTGGCTTGGGCACTCTGTGAGGTTGATGCCATCACTGAGACACATGGAAACAAGCAATGACTAGGCTGGTCATATCTTCTAGGTACTTCTCTTACAGACTTTATCTCATTTAATTCCCACAACAGCCTTATTTGTTATTTCCCATCTATTGAGTGCCTGCTATCTGTCAAGTGCTATACTAAGTGTTTTGCATGTATTAATCCTAATAATAATCAGGTGAGGCAGGGACTTTTAATATATCAAGGCTGAGAGAAGCTAAGTAACTTGATTGGGGCTACACATCCCATTATTTACAGAGCTGGATTTGAACCCACATCTGCTGCTCTCCAGAGTGAGTGGCTATAACCTCTCTGTCATGGTGAGCTTGCTATACAATATATATTGCCCCCTCGCATTTTATTGCATTAGAACCATCGGTGCCTTGACTCAAAAGACATCGTCTAATGTTAACTTTAAATGGCAGCTGAGAACTGGTGAGCTTTATTTGTAATTCTTTATGAACATCATTTAATTAAAACCTAAATTCTCTCTGAGGTTATAAGACTTGCCAATACTGAAATGTAAGTGCTGAGGGAGATGAAAACACAGTCGTCTTACTGATTCCCTGGCTGTGCTACTTCAGGAAGAC
The DNA here is from genome assembly GCA_004027735.1 of Carollia perspicillata. Taxonomy (NCBI): domain Eukaryota; kingdom Metazoa; phylum Chordata; class Mammalia; order Chiroptera; family Phyllostomidae; genus Carollia; species Carollia perspicillata. The sequence goes on along the minus strand of PVKM010008022.1, from coordinate 15,726 downwards.
ACTGGCCAACCTAGAGTCCCCCAGATATGAGCCAGATAGGGAAGGGACAGGGGCTAACACAGGCTAAGGCCTCCCCTACACTTTGCTTGGTACTTTCCTCTGCTCAGTTCTTCTGTCTTCTAGGCATCCTGCGGTGTTATCATGTCACTGTTAAGGAAGCTCTAGCATAGACTAGCTAAGGTCTTGTTAGAACTACATGGCTAATAAGTTACTGGGCAGCTTGGATTTGAATCCATCCCTGTGTGTATCCCTGACCCCACTAGAAATAATGTGGCAGGAGAGGTGGAAGATGAATTTAGCTTGGATGGGAAGATGATGAGGCTTTCAGGTAAAATGGGAAGTATAGACCTCCTCCCTAAGCCTCAAACAGGCAGAAAATGTACCAAAAGTAGACTCAGATTCAGTTCCAAAACACTAACCCTGCAGTGTGTAGGCCATGTGCTATCTGGACCAAAAACACCATTCTTGGCCTCTTGGGAGAAGACAGACATGTGGCCAGGTGCTTCTCATACAAGCCCTGCAAGGGAATGAGAGAAGAGTACCTGATTACTTGTGCCTGGGCTTTCTGGGAACATTTGCGAGAGATGGTGTCCTCTAAACCAGACTTCCGTGAATATGTAGGCTCTTGACAAGTAGAGAGAGGGAGGAAGGACATTCTAGGGAACAGGCACAGCAGGAGAAAGGACACTGAAGCAGGAGATGAAGTGGAGTATTTGGAAAGAGTTGAGTGATTAGGCTTGTTTAGCAAGTGTGTTATTCTTGGAGAAATGCCAGCCATGAACCTGAAAATCTAGCCTTAAGTTGGACTCAGCAGGGCCTTGAACATCAAGCTTCCTCAAGTGAGAGGTGTCTTATTTCAGAGAAATTTGAAAGAGGAACATCAAGATTAACACAAAGATAGTCACTGTTAATGGCAGCTCCTTAAGATGTTGCTGATAGGGTGATAGTTGTTGAAATTCAAGATTTGCTACTATAAAAAAAATCCCAATTGTCTTCCAGCTCATATCACTCTCTGGACATGGGCAGCTCCAGTTACTACACATTTAAACATAAGCCTGAGATGAGAAGTGTGCCAAAGGATTTGAAAGTATCTCAGACCATTGAGGACTGTCAGCTGAGTAAAGTGGCAACCTGGTCAGTTTGGGAAGGGGAACTTGTGGGATCAGATGCCACAGGAATGCCCTGGGAATCTCAGCCCATTTGGCATTAGCCAGATGTGAGAGGGGCAAAGTGAATGATACCCCAATATGTCCTTTTTGATAACTATCTTGCCCTGAGTATTTATAAAGAAACAAGCACTAACGTGTTTTGGTGGGTTTTTTCCCAAAAATATTTGACTCTTGATTGCAAAAAATATGTAACTGACCTCTTAAATGCTTAGTTGACTTCCTTAGTCAGAAAAGAGTGAAGGTTGTTAGAATTATCATTATTTTTTACCATCTGCCCACCAACCCAACTCTAGTGTTTTTCAAATAGGTAAAGAAAGACAATTGCTAGTTTTAAAATTGAAGTGCATGGATGACTGTCTTGGGAGAAATAGTGTTTAAGAGGTGGAAGATTACCATGTATTTAAGTGTTTGAGCCCATCCATCTTTCAGGGCAGGAGTCTTTAATCAGGACCAATGATTACAGGGATAATGTCAAGATAAAATCATATGCATTCTAGCATTTAAAAAAAAATCCTCTGCCTTAAATCACTAATGGTAGCTTAGATTATTAGCACAGAGACCATTCTCAAGGTCTAATGGGCTCTTGCTGGTTCCTCTCTTGGCAGGCTTTGGGCACTTTATAATTTCATTTTGGTCTTGGAGTCTGTCTGTGTCTCCAAAGGCACATTGTTTCATAAGCAATCAGCTGAATTTGTCCTTAAAAGTGAATATTAACAATATTCACTTGTGGTGGTTGTTTTCAAGATAAGTAAATTGAATGAAGTTGGAAGGGTTCAGCAAAGTGGGTTGAGTGTGGAGCTGTGATTTTAGTTTCCCTTTTGGGATTGCTATTGGCTGGGACATTCATTGCTCTTGTATTTACATACTTTACATGTTACTGTCTGTGGACACTTGCTGTTTAAAAAATGCTTTCTTGATTTCTGGCCAAGATGGAGACATAGGTGGAAACACTGTACCTCCTCGCACAACCAAGATTAAGGACAACAAAGATTTACAAACAACAATACGACCAGAACATAGAAAATTGAACTATGAAAGTCCGCAAACCATTCAACCAGACCAGTAAGAGGGGCGGAGTTGGCAGCAGGTGGAGAGGAAATGAGGAAGGAAAATGCAGTGGCTGCCAGACCTGGGAGCCCCAGGGAGAGTAGGTGGTGCAGAGCTTGCAGACCCCAGACATGGGGAGGAGAGGAGCAGAGCATGTAGGGCACACAGGGCAGTTGACTGACTGCGGACACATATTCGAGGGCAGGTAAACTAGGCAAGAGTGGGCAGTGAGACAGACCACATAGCCCAGGGCTCCAGTGATGGGAAATAAAGCCTAGCAACACTGATTGAAAAGGTGCCAGGAGATGCTCTCAGCAACACAGGAGAGGTCACTGGGGAGACCCACAGGATCCTGGAGCGTGCATAGGCCCACCTGGGAACCAGCACCAAGGGGGCCCAGTTTGCGTGTGGGAAGCAGCAGAGAGGATGCAAATTCCAGAGAGTGCAGAACAGGCACCATTGTTCCCTCTCTGACCCCACCCCCAAAGACAGTGTCACAACCCTGTGACTAGGTTGCCCCACCCTGATAATCACCTAAGGCTCTGCCACCCATCCATAATAGGTGCCACCTGACCAAAAATGACTCAAACAGAAGAACAGCTCAGAGCCCCAGAGGCAATACTTTTAAGTGACCAAGAAATAGCCAACCTATTTCAAAATGCACAGTTCAAAACACTGGTGATGAGGATGCTCACAGAATTGGTTGATTTTGGTCACAAATTAGATGAACAAATGAAGGCATTGATAAGTGAAATGAAGGAAAATGCACTGGGAACCAATAGTGATGGGAAGAAAACTGGGACTCAAATCAATGGAGTGTACCAGCAGGAAGAAAAAAACAACCAAACAGAAAAGAATGAAGAAACAAGAATTCAAAAAAATGAGGAGAGACTTAGGAACCTCCAGGACATCTCTAAACATTCCAACATCTGAATTATAGGAGCACCAGAAGGGGGAGAGGAAGAGCAACAAGTAGAAAACTTATTGGAACAAATAATAAAGGAGAACTTCCCCAATCTGGCAAAGAAAATAGACTTCCAGGAAGTCCAGGAAGCTCAGAGAGTCCCAAAGAAGTTGGACCAAAGGAGAAACACACCAAGGCACATCATAATTACATTACCCAAGATTAAAATAAAGGAGAGAATTCTAGAAGCAACAAAAGATAAGGGGACAGTTACCTACAAAGGAGTTCCCATCAGACTGTCAGCTGATTTCTCAAAAGAGACCTTATAGGCAAGAAGGGGCTGGAAAGAAGTATTCCAAGTCATGAAAGGCAAGGACCTACATCCAAGATTGCTCTATCCAGCAAAGCTTTCATTTAGAATGCATGGGCAGATAAAGTGCTTCTCAGATAAGATCAAGTTCAAGGAGTTCATCATCACCAAGCCCTTACTATATGAAATGTTAAAGGGACTTGTGTAAGAAACAGAAGATAAAAAATATGAACAGTAAAAGGACAGCAAACTCAGTTATTAACATCCACACTTAAAACAAAAGCAGACTAAGCGGTCACCTAAAACAGGAGCAGAGCCACAGAAATTGAGATCATATGGAAGTTTAGCAACAGGGGAGTGGGAGGAGAGGGTGGGGAGAAGGTACAGAGAATAAGTAGCATAGACGGTGGGGAGAAAATAGACAGGGAGAGGGCAAGAGTAGTGTGGGAAATGTAGAAACTGAAGAACTTTTGACACATGGACATGAACTAAAGCGGGGAAGTGTGGTTGGGAGTGGTTATGCAGGATGAAGGGGAATGAAGCCTGGGAAATGGGACAACTGTAATGGTATAATCAGTAAAATATATTTAAAAATGCTTCCCCATTCTTGCATTTACTTGTTCAATAAACATTTGTTGAGACCTGATTATGTAGAGGGTCTATGCTAGGTGCTGAGGTACATACCTGAATGAGAAAGGGTGCCTTAGCTTACAGTGCAAGCATTCAGTTATTCGTCATTTGTTCCTGCATTCCACAAATGTTTATAGAGTATCTATGATGAATGCCTCTGATCCAGGCACTAGGGCTTTCAGTAGAGCAAAATGGAAAGAGATTGTATTGCTGTTTTTTTTTTTTTTTTGGAAAGAGACATTGAAGGCTAATTATATAATATGTCAGGTGTTGATTAGAACTATGAATATAAATAAAAATGGGGATATAGACAGTTTTATTTTTAATATATTTTATTGATTATGCTATTAACATTACTCCCATTTTTCTCACCTTTATTCCTGTTCACCCTTACCCTCCTCCCACCAGCATTCCCCCCACCTAGTTTAATGTCCATGGGTCATATATATAAATTCTTTGGCTTCTCCATTTCCTATACTGTTCTTAATCTCCCCTTGTCTATTTTGTACATAGCATTTATATGTCTAATTTACTGTACTTTTTCCTTCATTCTCCCCTCTCTCCCTCCCCACTGATAACCCTCCATGTGATCTCCATTTCTGTGATTCTTTTCCTGTTCTAGTTGTTTGCTTTGTTTTTGTTTTGTTTTTTTAGGTTCAGTGGTTGATAGTTGTGAGTTTATTGTCATTTTACTGTTCATAGTTTTGATCTTCTTTTTCTTAGATAAGTCCCTTTAACATTTTATATAATACAAGCTTGGTGATGATGAACTCCTTGAACTTGACCTTATCTGGGAAGCACTTTATCTTCCCTTCCATTCTAAATAATAGCTTTGCTGGATGGAGTAATCTTGGATGTAGGTTCTTGCCTTTTATAACTTTGAATACTTCTTTCCAGCCCTTTCTTGCCTGCAAGGTTTCTGTTGGGAAATCAGCTGATAGTCTTATGGGAACTCCTTTGTGGGTAACTGTCTCCTTTTCTCTTGCTGCTTTTAAGATCCTCTCTTTATCTTTAATCTTGTGTAATTTAATTTTTATATGTCTTGATGTGTTCCTCCTTGTATCCAACTCTTTTGTGACTCTCTGAGCTTCCTGGACTTGTATGTCTATTTCCTTCACCAGTCTGGGGAAGTTTTCCTTCATTATTTGTTCAAATAAGTTTTCAATTTTTTGCTCTTCCTTTTCTCCTTCTAGCACCCCTATGACTCAGATGTTGTAAAATTTGAAGTTGTCCCAGAGGTTCCTAAGTCTCCTCATTATTTTGAATTCTTGTTTCTTCATTTTGTTTTGGTTGAATGTTTATTTCTTCTTTCTGTTCTAAATCTTTTATTTCAGTCCTATTTTCCTTCCCTTCAGTGTTGGTTCCCTGTATATTTTTCTTTACTCCACTTTGCATAACCTTCATATCTTCCTTTGTTTTGCAACCATCCTCAACCATTTCTGTGAGCATCCTGATTACCAGTATTCTGAACTGTGCATCTGATATGTTGGATATCTCTTCATCTCTTAGTTCTATTTTTGGAGCTTTGATCTGTTCTTTCATTTGATCCCTAATCTTTGTGTCGGAGCACCTGTTAGGTTGTAAGGGGTGTAGCACAATAATGCACATTGTGGTTCTGTGTGTGTTCGAGGGGTCTGAAAGAGAACAGTGCTACTTGCTTGCCTCTCAGCTAGCTTTTAGTCTCTTCTCCCACTTCCTGCAAATTGGGCCCTTCTGGTGCTGATTCCTGTGTGGGTGGTTCTGTGTACATTCTAGTACCCTGTGGTTGTCTCCAACAAATTTTCCTGTGAGGCCTGGAGTTTCTCCCACAACCACAATTCCCATAAGTTTTACAGTCAGAGGTTTCTGAGACTTTATTTTTCTCTGCTGAACTCCGGTTGTGTGGTCTGTCTTGCTTCTCAATTTTTTCTCCCTGTTTATCCACATGTAAGTGTGGGGCCTTCCAGTCTGCCAGCCACTGCCTTGTCTCCATCCTCTGGCTTCCTTTCTCTGACCCTCCTAGGACTCTGGATGAATGTTTTGTCTTTAACTCCTTGGGTATTGGAGTTCCAAACAGTTGATTTTCTGGCAGTTGATTTTTTTTTTAAATTGTTTTGTTGCCCTTCTTTTGGTTGTGTTTAGGAGGCAAAGTGTATCTACCTACCCTTCCATCTTCTCCAGAAGTCTCGGATACAGACATTCCTAATTCAAAGATTACATTTCTTTTTCCTTTTGCTGAGATTATTAACCTTATTGTAAGCACATGACTGTGAAGGCCAAGAATGCCTGTGACTTCCTGGTCCTTCAGGAGCTGTCCTGGGCAGAACCAAGCTGGGTGCTGTGCTCTCTAGTTCAGCTCTTCACACAGCCCACTGCCTTCCACTGCATGTGCTCCTTTTTAGTTGGGGTTGTGCCAAAATGGGGAGATATTTCTCTCAATCTATTCCCAGTTTAAAAACTATCTCCCACCTTCAGTAATTTCCCCAGACCTTTACCTTATTTCAATGGGTTTTATTGACTTGTTTTTCCAGAAAACATGACTTAATATTGTCATTTCTGCTTTTGATTTCAATATCTTCCCCTTTATCCCAGGAGGGAAACCAGCAGCATGAATAAAGCTTCAAAAAGCCAAAACTGATTAATTGGGAATAACCTCAGAGCCATTTGATCTGCCTAAGAAGCCTGGGTTTTCCATACTTTGTGTGCTTTCTGTTTCTTCCTCCTTCCTTTCTTTCCTTTTCCAGCATCTCTCATATCTATAAAGTCATAATAGCAGTGTCCCTGCCCATCTCCCAGGGTTAAGGTAATGGTTACTTAAGAATACTTACAAGAACCTATGCATGTGGATGTTCATAGCAGCACAATTTACAGATGCTGGAAACAACCTAAGTGCCCATCAGTAAATTAATGGATCAAAACACTATGGTACATTTACACGATGGCATACTATGCAGCAGAAAGAAAGAAAGAAAGAAAAAAAAGAAAGAAAGAAAGAAAGAAAGAAAGAAAGAAAGAAAGAAAGAAAGAAAGAAAGAAAGAAGGAAAGAAAGAGCTCCTGCCCTTCACCACAGCATGGATGGAACTGGACAGCATTACACTAAGTGAAATAAGCCAGGCAGTAAAAGACAAATACCATATGATCTCACCTATATGTTGAACCAAATCAACAAAACAAACAAGCAAGCAAAATATAACCAGTGACACTGAAATTAAAAACAGACTGATAGTAACCAGAGGGGAGGTAGGAGGGGATAATGAGGTAGAAAGAGAAAAAGGTTTTCAGGAATATGTAGAAAGGACACTTGGACAAAAAAGGGGGGGTGGGATCAGGGGTGGGAGGTATGGATGTCTAGGGTGGGGGGAGTGTTGGGGGAAAATGCAGACAACTGTACTTGAACGACAATAAAAAAGAAGAGAATACCTAAAGAGTCCTTCATGAACACATTACCTGAAAAAATGCTCACCAGAAAGAAAATAATCATCATGTATAGTGGGAGAAGCACACACCCTGGACTTTGGAAGTCTGGAAGGGACCCTGGCACAGTAGCAACTGGACCCAGCTAAAGTACTACACTAAGCTTGTCTGCTCCTGTCACCATGGAGTTGACAAGAGGGGATGGCCACGTGGCTTGGGAATGTAGGCAGCAATGCCTCCATCTTAAGCCAGAAGGCTGAATAAGATGGTGATATACAGGCCGAGCTCTATTCCAGCCCATGCTTCCCGAACCACAGGCATTCGTGAGTACCTTAATAAGATTTTCCACATCAGCACTTGAAATAATTTCATTTACACTTGTATTTTAGCCATATCTAAAAAAAGGGCCACAAAAATCAGAGGTTTTATTTCATGCATATTTTAATATATATTGGAATAACTATGTAATCATAAAAATATGTAATTTATGAACTCTTCTTAAGCACCCAGGGGACAATTATCAGGTGAGCACATCAGAGGTCCTCTTCCCTGCACTTCTTTCATGAGCTTTACTGTGCAATACAGGTTCATGGAGCCTTAAAATCTTACATGTCCTTTCTTAGGTGTCATTTAATTTAATCTTTTGAATATTCATAGCTGAGTGTAAGGCTGAAATTAGTGGCTTTGCTCTATGCCCTGCCCTGCAAAATAAGACTCAGACAAAGGAAATACTTTGCCCATAGTCATACTGCTTGTTTGGGTGGAAGCCAGTAGGAGAACCAGACTCCCAGCCTGAAGTCTCTTCCTTCTCTGCCTGATATGTCCTCGCTTACTCCAGGATCCTGGGCCACCTACTCTCTACTGGCTCCTCCCCTCTAGACCTGGCCAAGGCCTTGGAAAGCTGTCTGGACTCTTATAGTTCAACTGTAAATATTGGAGAGGGGTTCTCTTATCTTAGAGTCACTTCTCACTCACCCAGCTGCCAGCAGCCTCAGAGGCCATCAACTTGCAGATTGCAAATCAGTGCCAAATGTGACAGCAAATCCATGAGTCTGAACTGGAGCCCAAACAGGCACCCCCCTGCCTGAAGAACTGCAGAAAGAACTTCAGGGCTGAGCCCAGCCAAGAGCCAACCTATTCAAAGGGATGATCTTGTCCCAGGCACATTGTCCTACTTCCTATAGAGAAAGACCACAAGTAGGGAGGCAGGGGCTGCTAAGCCCCAGACTGAGTTATGCTGAGTGAGAGGGGAAAGGGAAGCCCAGTCCCAAGCTTGATGGTTTGCCCTTCTGAGCACATCAGCTTTTCATCCAGATAATCATGCAATGGTGGATACACACACTAATGCTCAAACTTTGTGACTACTTGAGATTCATTCTCAGTGAGGGGATCCCTGTTTGCTCCCTGTTCTGCGAAACAACTCTCAGCCACCAAAACCAACTTGAAAATTCCACCTTGCTGGGATTGGGAAATGCAGATTATACGTATACTAAATAAAAACAAATGTTTCCATATTTCCTGGAATTGGTTAAAATACATAACAAAGCCAGTAAAGACTTCAGGATGGGGTCTCTGCCCAGCTCCTCACACTGACCCTGTGGTCTCCTAGACAGGCTCAATGTCCTCAGCTTTTGGATCTTTGCACTAAGTGTTTCTCTTCCAGAGGTATCATTTCTCCTATTCCCACCTAATTCCTACTTATCCTTCAAGACTCCCTCCTTCACCTATTCATTGATTAATTCAACCAAAACATAAACAGATAGATAAAACAAAGTGCAGCAATTAGCCTAGCCATAAGAGAATAGTACCCGTGACTATTCTCTGGCACCTTAGCAGAACCAGCTGTCAAGGCCAGAGCAACTGGACCTGAAATCACACTGTGTGCCCTCTCCCCTTCTCTGGTAGCCCTCACCTATCTGTAAGCTTGATACCACAGCTTTTATTGGGACCCACACATTCCTCCTTACCCAGCTGATTCCTATTGAGTAGTTAGGACCCAGCCCTTTCAGAAGGCCCCATATTACTGGGCTTGCTTGGGTGGTGACAGGTAAACTCCAAAATGCCTATTTATCCTCACAATTGTTGTTGGCTTCCTCACACATTCCTGTTTTTCTGCTTAAATGAACACCAAATTCCTCAGTGGACCCTCATCTTCTACTTCTATTTGCTTACCTCTCCTCATTCCCTGCTCTAACACCCAGCATCCAGTCCCAGGAGATCTGTAAGGGAAGACCAGCAGTGTCCTCAGGATGGTCTACTTACTCTCCAGGGGAGAACAGTCCACTTGTTTCACATGCATGCCCTTGGTGCCCATATTTTATCAAAGAATGAGACAAAACATTTCAACAACAGCATTTTTAAGCTATTTAAAATGACTCAATCCTACAGCATCCAGGAATATTTTCCTCAGGATCTGAAAAGCAATACAATGGTAAATGTAAACAATTATTTTCTTTCTTTTGTTTTTTCAATTCACTCGTACTGTTTAATGGATCTACCTTGCAGATGGACCAAGGGCACCAAGAGGTTGATTTTAGTTAGGAGGAGAAAGGAATTGGCCAAGCCCAGCATGCAGTGGGTGAGTGACAGATAAAGGAATTTTAGGACTGGGGCAGTGTGGGTGGGTGAGTGGTGTTGGCAGGTGAATCTCAGAGTGGTGGGTCTCCTTCCCCAACTCTAACTCCCATATCATAACCATAGACAATTTTGGATGGCTGAGAAATTTAGAGTCTTTTTTCTCTTACACAGTCCTTCCATTCTTGTCAGCAATTATTGCTGATGTCTTGGCAGAGTGGAGCCTTCCTGCTGGGGAGAGGGGTTTTGAGTTTTATGTCCCAATATGACTTTGATGGATTCAGACAAATTTCTCAGCCTTGGTGCATCTTCTCCCAGGCTGGAATCTTCCCTGGGTATCAGGAAACATCTGAGACACCCAGACTCCAAATGGGCTGTTGTGTTTTCCTAATCTCCAGATCCTGGTGGGCTAGAGACAAAAGAGTATGAGGAAAGCAGAGCTGGGGTTCAGCCTCTGAGGATGTAAGTATAAAAATTGGCATCTCTCAATTTAGGGAGTGAGAACATGGTTTACAAGTCTATTGCTAGGTTGGACCATGCTCAGTATGAGCTTCCCTGAGCTAAGAAATTATAGATGGTGGGCTAGTCTGTGCTGTACTACTGGGAAAGTTCTATCCTGGGACTGTGCCTTTAAAGAATATCACAAATTATCTGTCATTAGGTGGCCTTGGAAGAGATCTGTTTGAAAGAAAGACCAGAATGGAAATCATGGGTAGAAGCTAGGAGTGTGTCAAGGGTAGAACCAGTCTGGAGTCAGAACTGCGGGATTTTAGAAAATGGGAAGTTATTCCAGAGTCAGGATAAAGCAAGGCAGTGTAGAAATTAACACCAGGAAGGCTGGTTATCTACTATCGCCACCATGTTTCACATGTGCCTGGAACAATGTGGTGATGGGTGTGGGCTCAGACAGCCCAGCTGAGAATGGGCTCAGGTACCTAATTCTACAACCAGGACCTAGCCTACACCTCACCTGCATGGTCATGTGGGGTGATATTTGTAATCTCAGAGCTCAAGAACAAGTGTCAGAGAAGAACTGCAGGTTGCCAAAAGCCTGTCCCTGTCCTAACCTGTCATCCCTGCTAGGATGCCATGTTAAGACTCTTGGGGCCTACGTAGAGATGTGTGATAGAGTCATTCCCTTCTCCAGTCCCTTGGGTCCAAACTCCTCAGAAGATTTGTGTCAAGGGAATCCTCTCAACAGGCCATGTGTCAAGTACTGTGCCTTGTTTGAGGTTCCAGATGTCACCATAAGAATAATGTTACAGCCTAATGAATGAGAGAGAGACCTCTAGCTATATATGGGCTTTGAACTCACATGTGTACAAAGTTCTGAAGTGATCCAGTGTAAACATGTTTCAAAGATGTACAGAGAGGAGAACCTAAAGACTGTGTAGGGTTTTAAAGGATGAATAGGAGTTCTCCAGGTGGATAGGAAAGGGAATGTATGACCAAATGAATGAACAGCTTATGCAAAAGTATAGAGGCACTATTGCCATGGAAAATGGAGAGCCACGTCACCTGCTCACGGGTGTGCCAAATTGGTTCAGCTAGGGTGTCAGAATGTCTGGTGCTATCCCCAGCTGGGGGAAGGATTTTGGGGGGCTTTCATGCTGAGCAGTAGCTTGTCCCCTCTCAGGGCTTACTCTCCTGCAAGGTTCCAAGGAGTCACCACAGATCCTAGCTTGGAAACCAGATCCACCTTTCCTGGACTGGCTAATCTTTGGGAAGCTCTTGTGAGTGTGACAGGCAAATTGATTATTAATTGACAGGTCTCCATGCCAGCTTGGAATGCCTGCTTGTGGAGAATTGGCAGTGCTTTCCTTTGGAGAGTACATGGGAATGTCCTGTTCTGTACAGCCAGGCATGCATGCAGACTGGGGAGAGAGGAAGCTTAGGATTGAGCACACAAAACACAGTGGAAAATGCTGAATGCCTTGAAGAACAAAAGGCCACTCCTTCTTCTGTATACCAGACTTGCACCATCTGGAAATTGTCTTCTAGTGTCACCTGCTACTAAGCTGTCAGCTTTGGGCAGGCTTTGGAGACTCAATTCTGTTACCAACATGTTGTGTGACCACATGACACCCAACTTTCCTTATCAAGATCTTGATCTCCTCAAGACTAGATAATTCTAGAGATTTTTGGCATCAACAGCATGGTGAAAGGGAAGGACCTTGGACATGAAAGTCAGTGGATAGAGTGAAGTCAGCTCTTGGCCATCTCGCTGTGTGTGTGGTATTGGGGAAGCTGGTACTCCTCTTCCAGTATGGAGCCTGGCATTGTGTAGCTTCCTCATAATAGTAAATATTTATAAACTTTACTTGGGAATAACAATGTTTCTGTACATCCATAACATTATTCAACATGAGCATGTCACTAGGACACTTTCAGGGCCATATATTGCAAGTAACGAAAGTCTTATTATTGTGCTAAATTTGCAGGTCAGTTTTGCTCTCAGAAAAGGTGAGGAGCCTCTTAAGGGTTAGCCTCCAGTCCAGCCCCATGGCAAGGTGTGAGTAGTCCCTGGGGTCCTAATTCTGGGGCCAGTGAGCTAGAATTAACCTACTGAGGACCAGAGGGCAAAAGACTCAGATCCTGTTTTGAGATAAGATTGAGCAGGATTCAGAGAGCCTTTGGCTGAAATATCAGCCCACAGGGCTCCTGGGTGGGGCTCTGGAGGAACTTTTGTCCACAGGTAATTCAGACACCCTCTGATCCAGCACTATAGGTAACTAGCAGAGCCTTTCAGGCCAGCAGTCCAAGGGTCCTCAAGGAGCTGTTGTCATGACGAGTCATGTGCCTGGCCCAGACTTGGGCTTTATTTAGAGAAGATAAGGGGAACCCTGGCTGCTCTGTTGGATGCAGACACTGATCACTTTCTTCTGTGTTCTCTGTACTGCTCCTATATTAAAAATCCTGAAGAAGAAATAGTACTAAGTAAAAGAAGCAACAATATAAATAATTAACAACAATAGAGCAATGTGGGTGCATATTGACTTAATGAGACACATTGTAGCTATAAAAGTGATGTTCATAAAGAGTTTTCCTTAAGGTTTAAAGGTATGAGTTTTATAATATCAAATAAAAACTGGTATGTGCACCTGGTTGCAAATAAGTGAACTATAGGCGTAGGAAAATCAATTCTTTAAGGATATATCACTTCACTCTAGGTAATTCTCATTGGCTTTCTACTTTGATGTAGTATTTTCAAATGTTCTACAGGGTGCAGGTAGTATTTTAAATATGGAAAACCACATTGTTTTAAAGCAGAATTTTCTTGCTCTCCTATTGAGACAAACAAGCTGGAGTGGTCATGTGCAAGTTTAAACTGTGCAGCAGCTTGGTCATTTTAAGATGGTGGCAAAGAGATTCTGAACCATGCAAATGCAGGGGGAGAGAGAAAGACAAAATTCTCACCACCACCACCATGAAGCCCCAAGTGGCACCCAAATGCCTTTCATTCTTGGCACCTCTGTCAAGAGTACAAATAACCACTGAAACAAAAAAGCACACGTTAACAGAATAAATAAATATGACCTAATTTGTTTTCTTACAAACACAGAATTTTTTAAATATTATTTTAAATAGACACTTATCCTGCAGAAAAGACTTTTAGACAGGTGATACATTTATGCCCACATTGCTGTTATGGTTCAGGAAAATCTTCGTCTCCTCTTTGGTTGTCCTGGGATCCACAGCACAGGCTTGTGGATGTGGTCAGTGTTGCCAGGTCTTTGCCTTTTCAGATGGACTATGATTTCCCAAAAGTTGTTTGAAAACTCTGTCCATCCTTAAAATAGGCAATTACTTCGGGAAATATTTTGGGCTAAAAGTGAAAAGTGAGTGGAAAGACCAGAGACTGAAACAAACTAAACAACCTGTGAAGATGCTGCAGACTAGGCTGGCACCAGGATCTTCGGAGTGGTTGCAGCTTTGGAATAATTGCACATTCTCCTCAGGGGACTATTCTGGGGATCAACATGCATTATTGTGTATTATTTTGAATATGTTTGCAGGAAAAGATTAAACCTTTAGAAACTGATGGTGAGTTTACCTCATGTAAGTGTGAACCAGAAAATAGGGAAAACGAAGTACAGTGTGTGCTTGCCTTCAAGGAGCTCACCAAATCTATTTTTTTTTTGCCACTTTGTTTGCATGTATTATATTTGGCCCACCTATTTTAATATTGGTATCCAGAAGAGTCACAGGAAATGGCCCATACCCATCACATCAACATTTTTATAATGAGTGGGGAAGGGGCCCAAGGGCAAAAGGTCAAATTTTGGACAAGAGGAAGATGAATCTTTTCTCCCTGTCCCTCTGCTGTCTGAATCACCTGAAGCAGACAGACCTGGACTTTGTTACAGGTAAATAATTACAGTTGTATCTGCCATAAATATCTTGCTGAAGGGGCCATTGCAAAAATTGAGATTGTATCTCCAAGCAACTGTCAAATGGCTAGAATAAATTCAGAGGACTTGAAATACTGATGTACATTTTCTATCATAGATATCTCTCAGTCTAGACTTTCAGACTGCATTTTGACAGAACACCTAGGATGGCTGAGAAATTAAGGAGTCAGGAACAAAAAAATTACATAGTGTTGGTGTTCTGTGGTTTGTGTCTTCTTTATCTGTGGTCTTGGCAAACAGGAAGTCCTTGTGACTTGGGGGGCTTGAGCAGAAATGTTAAAGGCACAGATCCCTGGGAATTAAAAAAGCCAAGGAGGTAATAAATCTCAGACCAAAATGGAAAGCCTGAAGAGGTCAGTGAGCTACAGCCAACCTAATATCTGTACTTCTCAGGGCCGCAATAAATCTGACACTGCTCCTTCTTAGCTCAGCTGGCTTCTGTGCAGCCGGCAGATCAAAGCCTCCCCCAGTATCCTAGGCAATCACCTGTTTCTCATTGGATCTAGTGGATGAGGCAGGCAGAGGATGACGAGGCTGAGGGGGAGGATGAGCCTGTCCCCTCCTTCTCAGCACCATCTGGGGGCCATACTTAAACACCCTGCAGCCTGGGCTCCAGGGAGAGGATCCTGGGGGAATGAAAAGGCACTACCCCAAACTGGAAGAAATGAAGGATGAGCTGCAGGAAAGAGTGGCAGTGAAGCTGATGATTTCCTGTCTGGGGTGCTGTCTTGTTCAGCTTGGAAGGGAAAAAAGGGAGGAGGACCATTCCTCAGGCTTTGTGGATTTGATCAGAAGAGGTCTCCCGCATGTCAATTCCAATTCAGCTGTACCTCTATCTCACATATTTCCCCCAAATTATTTATTTTTTAAAAAATACTTATTTATTATCCAATGCCTATTTATTGTCCAATTATGTATGCCCCAAACTATGCCAGACATCTTACACACCTCATCACTAACTGACCTAACAGCACTGAAGAGGAGATATTAGTATTCTCTTTCTTCAGATAAGGAAGCAGGGCCTCAGGATAGTTAAAACATTTTGGTGAAGGTTGTGCAACTAGTGGGCAGCAAAGTCAGGATTTGAATCCAAACCTCTGAGACTAAAATTCCATGCACTTTTTATTCTCCCACAATAAATCTGCTGTGATCAGGGCACAACTAAATCCAGCAAAGGATGTAAAAATAAACCAGAAGAGGATCCTAGCTTTAAAAAATTGTCTAAAAGTTGAGATCTGACATATCTATAAATAATAGTGATACAAAATAGAGTGTGATAAATGCCT